>JAAEAF010004967.1:0-22667 GCA_011037195.1 Triatoma infestans
CAAGGCGACAGAGTATACTCAACCCGCAATTTTTTTTCCTAGTGGATCCGGCAGCTTCTGCTATCTAGTGGCGTTCAGAAGAACTAACAAGAAAAATTAAACATTACTTTATAAAATACTAATTATTATTAAGGAAACAAGTGTTTTTAACTTTAAATGGAGGTTAAATAATGATAATAGAGATACTAAGCTGCCAAAGTATTCACTTAAAAGGGTAAATAATTTCCCTACTACCCCCAGATTTATTAAATTATCCCCATAACTAATTTCTCCACTTAACAACTCCCCCCTTACGTCAAAAAAAAAAAAAAATGAAAAAGAAAATAAATGGGAAGGAACTTATGGAAAATTAACGGTGGGTCTAAAGGATTGGATGTGGGTTAATGGTTATACGGGATGTCCTCATGCTCTTCTATATCCTGTGGACGACATTTCTTCAAGCAACTTATGTGCCACATGCCCGCGGACTTTTTACTGGTTGGCTCCTCTAATTCATAGGTCACGGACCCTATTCTTCTTTTGATACGGCGTTTTGCGTACCTTGGTGCCAACTTGCTTGCGAACTGGTCTGCCGCACTTGATAGGTGATGCGTTTTGCACCATACTAATTCTCCTGGCTCGTATTCTTCCGGACGCCGTTGCAAATTGTAGTAACGCTGCCCCTTCTCATACGCAGAATTTAGCCTCTCCTGTACCTCGGAAAACAGTCCAGGCATTCGAGCTAGCTTTTCCAGCCGCTCCGCTCGATGTACCTCCAGATCTACCAGTATTCCCGGGCTAAATTGTTCCATATGGTCTTCTCCTGAACGAGCCAACTCCCGTCCAAACAGTACATAGGCTGGAGTTAACCCTGTGGCTGCGTGTTTCGCCGTGTTTATAGCAAACTCCATCTTGGAAATGTCTCAGTCCCAATTAAGATGGCTATCCTTTACAAATGAGGCCAGCATAGTTTTCACAACCCTATTTACGCGTTCAGTTGGGTTGGCCTGCGGGTGGTACAACGGCGTATACCAGGGTGTTACCTTGTACTCCTCCAACTTCTTCTGGAAAATGGCCGCTTTAAACTGTACCCCATTATCGCATATGATACTTTGCGGGGCGCCATATTTCAAGAAAATTCCCTGTTCCATTAGCTCTGTAACCTTCTTAGCTGATGCTTCTCTCAATGGAAACAAGGACACATGCTTCGAGAAGTAATCACAGATTACCAGTAAATATTTATGTTGTTTGGTTGACCTCGGAAGTGGGCCCATTAAGTCTGCTGTGATTAACTGGAAGGGGCCGGTAACTATCCGTTGTTTTCCCATGTATCCAGCAGGAAGTGTGGAACTTGGTTTGATCGATTGGCATGTCTGACATCTCGAAACATAGTGAGCCACGTCTGCGTTCATTGCCGGCCAGTAATACATTTCTTTAATCCTCTGCAACGTTTTGTAAGTACCCAGATGACCTGACATCGCACTGTCATGGTATTCAAACAGTACCTTCTTTCGCTGGGACTTAGGCACCACTAGCTTCCAGGGTCGGTCCTCTCCCAGGAACTTGCTGGAGTCGACTACCCTTTTGTACAGCTTGCTGTCTTCTACTTTCCAATTTGGATAATTTTCAGGGCGTTTTGTCACCTGTGTACACATCTTCCTATACCAATCATCCAGGGATTCGGGTGTACAGTCCACTACCTCAACTATTGGGTCCTCTTCCCTCCGGGAGAGTGCATCGGCAGCTTGGTTGAGCTTACCAGAACGATGTTGTACAGTAAACTCATACTGTTGTAATTTGACTGCCCATCTTGCGAGACGGCCCTGAGGGTCTTTCAAACTGTTAAGCCATTTCAAAGCCATATGGTCAGTTATGACTTCGAATGGCATTCCTTCCAGATATGGGCGAAACTTTTCGATTGCCCATAATACCGCCAGACATTCCTTCTCGGTGGTCTAAAAGTTCTTTTCATTCCTTGTTAGCGACCGACTAGCATATGCGATTGGCTTCTCGCCATCTTCAAAAACTTGCGCTAGAATTGCACCTAAACCTGAATCTGAGGCGTCTGTCTGCAAGATAAACGGCCGCGAAAAATCGGGGCAGGTGAGTACCGGAGCGGAGATTAAAACTTCTTTTAATCGCGTGAAAGCTCGGCTCTGTTCCTCTCCCCATGTCCATCGCTTGTTCTTCTTCAGCAGACCGGTCAGCGGTGCACTGACTGTCGAAAACTGAGGGACAAATCTTCTATACCATGAGGCTAGCCCCATAAATCTTCTGACTTGACGCACTGTGCGAGGTTGCGGAAATTTGAGGATGGCGTCCACCTTATCCGGGTCAACATGTAGGCCATTCTTGTCAACAATGTATCCCAGATAGCGCAGTTCACTTCGACAGAGTTGGGTCTTCTCCCAATTTACTACCAAGCCCGCTCTCTGCAATCGCTGCAGTACCTCTGTCAGTACGGCCATATGGTCCTCAAAATTGGAGGTAGCAATAATAATATCGTCCAAATAGGCGAACACTTTCGGCGCTAACTCCGGCCCAATAATTCGATCTATGAGACGCTGCCACGTAGCTGGTCCGTTGTGCAAACCGAACGGCATGCGAATAAAGTGGAATAAGCCTCTGCCAGGGACTGTGAAGGCTGTTTTTTCACGATCCTTTTCCGTTACCTTGATCTGCCAATAAGCGGATTTTAAGTCAACAGATGACAAGTATTTGGCTTCTCGTAGCTGGTCCAATATCTGGCTGACATGGAATTGGATAGGCATCCTTTTTCGTCACTGCATTCACTTCCCGGTAATCCACGCAGAACCTATATTTCCCATCCGGCTTTTTGACTACAATCGCAGGCGATGACCATGGACTAGAACTGTGTTCTACTATCCCTCTGGCTAACATGTCATCCAACTCTTCGTTAATGACAGCCTGGATTGCGGGTGATACGGGATAATACCTTTGTTTTATAGGCGTTGCGTCGCCTGTATCTATCCGGTGTTCTACCAGATCGGTGTGACCCAAGATAGCGGTTTGAGGCCTCTTCCATTTCTTCAACACCTCTTCCACTTTTTCTTGTTGTTCGGCGTTTAGCTCTCTACGCTCTACTAATGCTGCACTGACTACCCCTTCTCCGGCAGATCCTTCCTCTACTTCACTAAATGTCCATTTCCTATTTTTGATGTCGGGAACAATGCTCATCTTTTCCCAGAAGTCCACACCAAGTATTAGGGAATTTACAAGAGAAGGTACTACAAGGAAATCAATAACTTTGATCTTGCCCGCCAATTCCACTGGGATTTCAATGGCTCCCAAAACTTCACAATGGGCTCCGTTCGCCGTAGTCACTTTTAATTGGGAGTTCTTTCTTAATCTCAGACCTAATTTGCTGAGCTTAACCCAACCAGGACCTCCTATCAAAGATCTACTAGCCCCCGAGTCTAACAGTCCTGTAAAATTTAATCCATACAAGCCCACCGATATATGAGGTCTCCCGTCTTTCTGTTTAGCCATTTGAGCCAGAGGTCGAGCTTGGGAATTACCCTGCATGAAATTTTTCACCACCGCAACCCACTCTTTCCATTCTATCTCAGAAGTGGACAAAGAAGGCCGGTTCAGCTTCTGTCCACCTAAACCTGACCGGCGTTGGAGTTTCCCGGCTTATGGCAATTTGGACAACCCCTTGGTTCACTTCCGGGTAACTTGTCTACTCTTGCCGGACACACTCTTTGTGTATGGCCAACCTGATGGCATCTCCAGCAACGGAGGGGGTTTGGGGTTCTTTTAAAATCGGGTCTAGAACGTGAGACCGGTGTAACTTGGGCCTCGGCTACGCTTAATTTTTGTGGGCGACTACGAGCACCTTTGTAAGCTAAATCAGGTTCTATTATCCCTCTCACAGGTGGTTCCTCATATCTAGAAGCCAGAGTTGCCCCCACTTCAAGCTTTCGTAATAACTCTTCCAATTCTGATACAGAGTTAAATACAGTTAACGGGAGAAGAGCACGGTATTCTCTTTTCACATTTCTCTGAATAATTTCTAGTTGTTCTCTTTCGGGCAACGGTATTGAAAGGCGAGAAAAGAGGGCTCGCATTTTGGCTATATAAATAGAGGGGTGTTCTTCAGGTCCTTGGGTTCTCTTCCTAATCTCCTCCATTAATCGGTGATCATAATCAGCGTCCAAGAAAGTCTGACGTAAATTTTGGACGAGCTCATCCCACGAATTTATAAAATCCCTCTTTGTCCGAAACCATACAAGGGCTGTTCCTCTGAAAAGATCACTTGCCGACCGGAAGAGTTCCTCTTTCGAAATGCCACGCGCTACCCTCCGATCTTCAACTTCCGCTAGAAATGAGCAAAGTGTCGGCTCTTTCTCCTCGGCTGAAAATGTGATACCCCATTTGTATATCCTCAAGTCTTTGGATAATGATCTTTCTCTTTCCCCTCCAAAAGTTCTCGAATGCAATGGGCCTTCTTTAGTAATGCTACTTATATCCGTGGTAGGTAGGGGTGCTGTTCCCTTTCCCTCTGGTTGATCCGTGGCAACCTGCGGCAAAGCTGCTGCCTCTGGGGTTTCTCTAGCTGGAGGAATTAATTTGGCTAATTGACCCAATAACCCTTTACCTTTTGCTAACAGATCCGACTTGACCTTAACTAAGACCTCGTCCAATGCCTTGTCTGACAACCGCCCGAGGCGCAAACGGACGTGTTCCAGCCTGGTACGAAAGCGTTTAATCTCATTCTCATCCTGAGAATCCATCACTTCCAAATCTCCCACAATTATTTCTAATTTTGATCTACAAATTTCTACTTCTTTAGCTACAGGTATGGCTAAAACAGCTGACTCCACAGGGACTACTTTACTATTAATAGCTCTTTGTAGTCTGCGTCTCATGTCCATTACCGTACCCTCGGTTGGAAGTGCACGAATACCCAACTCATAGACGAGCTCATCTTTAAGAAGCCGGTAAATGTCCATATTAGAAAGTAGGAATCTTTGGGTCAAAAAGTAAAAATAAATTTATTTTGAAAACCGGGTAATTGGTAAATTGAAAAAAAAAATTATTTCCGAGATTTTACCCACTAATTTATTTTATTTATTCTTTAAATACCAAAAAAAAAAATATAGAACGTAAGGTAAACAACAAGATAGCCCCACGTTGGGCGCCAAAATTTTTATATTACCCTCTGTCTTTTGGGCGCGTTAGGTGGTGCAACCTCCGCACCACCGATAGCCCCAAACGGGATAATATAATTATCAAATTGCCCTAGCTCAGTGGAGAAGGGAGGGGTTCTCAAATAAAGTCCAAGAAAATAAATAAATAAATAAATTAGGACAATAAACCAAAACAAAATAAATATATGTAAACAAATAATTAAAAAAAATACCTGGCAGCTAGTACCTAAAAAAAAAATTTAAAAAAAATTATATAGTAAGAAAAAGACAACAGGGCGCCACGTAATTTTTCTGTATTACTAAGTCTGGAATTACGAAACCAGATTTGAGAACTAAAAAACAAAAGAAAGACAGAAAACAGCAAATAAGTGTATCAGAAAGTAAAATAATTTATCTGTTTTTATGTTTATTTAAGTGATTATAATTATGAATAAAAAGAAAAAAAAAGAAAGAGAAATAGAGAGTATATATATAAAAAAAAGAGTATTGGAAAAAAAAAGAATCGAAAAGATAGAATTGAAACAGAAAAAAAAAAGAAAAAAAAATTAATTCCGCCGCTGGGAAGCGAACGCCGATTCTTAACACTGCAGTCCGCTGCTCTGTCCACTAGACCACAGGCCAACTGTCTGGCCAGCTGTTGCTAGGTGCTCTACTTATTTCACTTACCTCGTCTCGCCTTGCGTATTACATTGACCTTGAGGCCTGATTTCAATCATACGGGCAATACTTGCCCCTCTACAAGTTTGCGGGTTAATAAAGAAAATGAAAATTAAATAAGAAAAGAAAATTGAAAATTTCTATTTACAATAAAAAACTATATACGAATTACAAAAATAAAGAAAAGAAAAGAAAAGGTACCTTGTAGGAAAATTATACAGAAAATACAGAAAATTAAAAAGAATGAAAATAATAGAAAAACTTAAAATAACGTCAATCCACGCAATCAAAAAAAAGGTAAAAATAAGATATGAATAATAAAGTTTGTATTTACAATTTTCCACTCGAACACTTCACCACGTGGTCGTCCTGCTGGCAGATACGGCGAATCCCTGCTGTGGCTCTCCTTCTAATCCTCCAATACTCCAGGATGGATTACACTGCCGATCTCCTGCACTTAATTCTCCTTTAATTTTTGTTAAATGAGAACTATGGGCCCAATCCTCCGAAGAGTAAGGCGTACCACCTTTTTTCCTATGTTCACTCTCTCTCACCCGGGTAACCTCTGTTCTCCCTTCTCGGCTTACCTTCTCCTATCTCACAGCCTCCAACACTCATTGATTGAGACAGGCATTACATTTTGGAAAAGTCATTGCCAACCTCCAAAGCTTCACTTTTCCATTTATGTTTATTTTTTTTATTTTTTTTCTCATATTCTTTATCATTCCTACAGGGAATTTCTGCTTATTGAATCTTGAATATATTTCAACAGCTGATCCGTTCCCGCATAAATCTGGTCTCTTGCCGCGCCTACTAACCTATATAATTAAAACCCGCCATTTATTACGCAAGGCGACAGAGTATACTCAACCCGCAATTTTTTTTTCCTAGTGGATCCGGCAGCTTCTGCTATCTAGTGGCGTTCAGAAGAACTAACAAGAAAAAACTATACTTTATAAAATACTAATTATTATTAAGGAAACAAGTGTTTTTAACTTTGAATGGAGGTTAAATAATGATAATAGAGATACTAAGCTGCCAAAGTATTCACTTAAAAGGGTAAATAATTTCCCTACTACCCCCAGATTTATTAAATTATCCCCATAACTAATTTCTCCATTACACAGTTTATTAACCTCTATGTGTGTACAATGTTTGCAATATAATTCCTAATTATAATATATTTTTTTTTTTCTTTTACACTGTCTTAAAGAGAGAAACCGTCCGTCTTTATTTATGATAAAACTATTTTTATCGATCAAGTATATTACCAACACATACATCCAATCCAATATAATGATTTATAAGACAGACTCTTATGTAAGTTTTTTTTGGTAAACAATAAACTAAAACTTAACCTATGGTTCCTTCTTATACACCTTACTTATCTATTTTTATCGATCAAGTATATTGACATTTAATACAGTATATTGATTAATGAGTCACTTACCTGTGTAAGGTTTTTGGTAAGCAATTAAAACTGGAATCTCCACTTTCCTTATTTAACATAAATCTATTTTTTGTCGATCAATTAATTAATAGAATCCAATATATCGTTTTCTTTTTGGCACAGCTTAACGTTGTTGGACCTGTTATCTAACGCAATGTACGACGAAGTAGTTACTAATATCTTTTGTCGAACTAATTGTTTATGCAATACTAAAGAAAGGAAAAAAGCTAGTGTTTAACCAGAGATTTAGTAACTGTTGTATCTCAATTTACGTACTAAGTTCCGCATATTTTTAATCTCTTTTCTAATCTAAAACGCCAATTTACACACATAATTCCGTCAATTCTTGCAAAGCAGAGATGTAAGTTATCGGTTAAAAATGTGGAAAGTACCTATCTTACAGAGCATGTAAGAAATAAAAGTAAGAATAGCGGTCTATGCGTGCATATTAAAACTATTAAATTAACTGGAACTAATATGAATTTTGTTATATATTTTTAAAACACTTCTTATTAGAGCAAAAGTAATTTCTTTCGGGATAGTTTGTGGAGTTTCTCAGTAATATCTTACATCTAGTGGAAAGCTGATTAAACAGCAATAATGTAATTTTCAAAAAAAAATCGTCTGTCGAACTAATTGTATATACAATTATACAAATTATTTAGAGAAAGGAAAAATAAAAAGAAGCTTAGTAGAACTAGTAGTCTTTTTATCTTAATTTACGTACAAAATTCCCCATATTTTTAAACACTTTTCCAATCTAAGAAGCACTCAATTCCCCCAAAATAGTGATCAGTTTCCAATTTAACTGGTAAATGGATTATTCTATATTTTTAAACATTTTTGTAATCTAAGAAGCATTCAATTTATATATATAATTCCCATAGAGAATTTATTAAATTAATGGGATTTAACACACCTAAATAGAAGTAACTTCCTTAGTGAATAACAGATTGAATTTTACTCCTAGAGGTGTGCATACGCTAATGAGTCATGACGAATGATTAGGCAATAGAGAACGTATTGTGTTAAATGTCTTTGGAATTTGGTCAGGTTAATATGTAATATTTTGGGTAAAATCACTGCACAAAGCAAAGTTTGATTGGACTGCAATTAAATTTGTCGAATAACCAAGATAAACACAGATATAGAAAAGAATATAAACATATATTGCTCTAAAACATTCTTAAGTTATCGTATGGCATTATTGTGGATTGCAATAACAGTTTTCCTAGTAATTTCCAAGTTGAATCTGGTTTCTTTAACCTTTCTAAACATGTAACAACTTGTTCTACTGTCTTACATTGATAAACAGGCATAATGGCTAAACAGGCTAAACAGCATGTGATATTATGCACTAAAAACATGTTACTTTTTTTAATCAAAGAATATTGGAACAAGTTATACCATTGTTCGCAAAGTATAGGGAAATAAGTTTCTGGGGAAATGGTGGCGTTATATCCAAATTCGAAATCTTCTTTTTGGAATTGTAGACGTCTCTACCATCACTAACTCTATGAGTTTAAAAAAAAAAAAATCGTTAGAGCTGTTTTTAAAATTAAGCAATTATTGTGGGTTGCAATATCAGTTTTCCTAGTAATTTCCAAGTTGAATCAGCTTTCCTCAACCTTTCTAAACATGTAACAACGTTTTACTGTCTTACATTGTTAAACAGGTATAGGATATTATGCACTAAAAACATGTTACTTTTTAATCGAAGAATATTGGAACAAGTTAAACCATTGTTCGCAAAGTACAGGGAAATAAGTTTCTTATCTGGGGAAATGACTGCATTATATCCAAATTCGAAATCTTCTGTTTGTAGCTGTTGTCTAACGTCTAATAGTTAGAGCTGTTTAAAACAAAAAACAAAAAAATACTGCAAACATATAAGTGCCTGGCCCCCAAAATTGTTGTAAATTGGTTTAACATTGGTTAGCATTTAGCACTTGTTAAATTGGTTGGCATTTAGTTTTAACTCTCTACCAATTAATTATATTCAGATTGTAGAAGATTGTGTAAGCAAAGATATTGTACAGATTGTGCAAAAATGTTACATTAAAGTTGGGGAAACGTATTTCTCAAAAACTGGAACACTGTTTTCTACCATACCAGGAAGTATAGATATCGAAAAGACAGTATTGGTCTCTACCAATAATGTAATTCCTCATGTCTTACGGAAGAGAGTTAACATAACCAACAGGCTTTTCCCATATGCAGCAAAAGAAATAAAACCCCCATCTCTAATGTATGTACTATCTGCAAAGAAACGACAGTTAGTTCTAGAAGAGGTGGATTTAAAAAGAAGGAAGATAGACTATATACAGAAAACTACAACTCTTAAAAAGGAATACAAGCAACTGGTGGAGAAAGAAAACGGGTTGAGTGAAATAAAAATAGGTTAATAAACCATTTTAAACCACGCTGGAAGAATCTGGACACAACTGGTGTGTACAATGTTTCTGCGTTTACCGTAAACAACAAAGGAACTTTTACATAATATGTAGGAGTCTTGCAGAAAAAGAAGAGTGCAAGAACGTATACTTTTTAAAAGGGTACCACAAAAATATATTTATGAGTGCCTATTCAAATAAAGAAAAACTTAAAGAAGATGGTCACATTATAATACCAAAAAATGGGTTGGAATAATAATAATTTCCTCACCCACCGAGAAACCATTTTTAACATTTACTACGAATGGTGTAACAACATACAAAGGAAATTCGTTTGCCAAAATAGAGAAGATGGAATTTTACACAGACATGTGGAAAAATATGCAAGATACCGCTAAGATAAGAGGAGATGGAGAAGTTTAACGATATTACGATGCAAGAAATAAAAGGCCATGTTAAAGTTACTGAGTGCAACCGGGTAGAAGAATTACAAGAACTAGTGTAATTCTGGTAGGGCTTAAACTAGTTACTTATAGAAATAAACTCCGATATATACTACAGATCGAAAATATGGAGACATATCTAATTGATGGTTAGTAAGAGAAATGCAAGACTTAGCTTTAGATTTTGACTATAAAATAAATTAAATTAGATAAGTTAAAACATACTGCCAGTAGACATAAAAAGAAAGATTTGTATTGTGTGTGTAAATTATGTATATTATTAACAAAATAAAAATAAAATTGTAGTATATGGGATGGATTTTGTAATTAAACAAAATATTATGCTTGTGTTATTTATAATAGAACCGTACACATCTATGTATTATGTGTATATCTATATAGTTTTCGCTTCTTCAGTTGACGAACTCTTCTGTATGGTAAAGGAACTTGCAGATCAAGCAGGGAAAGCGGGGTTGAAGATAAATGCCAAAAAAACAAAACTAATGTCAAATGGGCCAGGAAAATGTTTTGTTATAAATGGAGAGAAAATGGACTGGGTAGAAAGTGCAGTGTATCTAGGACAACTGATCTCTTTTAGAAATAAAACTACGGAGGAAATTAATCGGACGATTTCTATTAGTTGGAAAAAGTATTGGTCCCTGAAGCACATTTTTAAATCTAACCTGAACATGACTATCAAGAGGAATGTTTTTAATGCCTGTATCATTCCCTGCCTCCTTTACGGGGTGCAGACTTGGTCCATGACTAGAAGAAATGAGCACAGCTAAGAACCACGGAGAGAGCCAGCCATGGAAAGAAGTATTCTGAATATTAAAAGAAAAGATAAAATTAGAAATACTGAGATTCAGAAAAAGACTAATTTCTTGCAAGTGGTGCAAATCGCAAAAAAATTCAAGTGGAATAGGGCGGGACACATGGCTCAAGCTAGTAACTCATGGACAAACAGCGCTACCGAATGGTGGCCATTGGATAAGAAAAGGAATAGAGGCCGGCAGTATATAAGATGGAGAGACGAAATTCAAAAATTCGTTGGATCTACCTGGACCTCTAGTGCGAGAGACAAAACTAAGTGGAGAGTGTTGGGAGAGGCCTTTGCCCAGATGTGGGCCTAATTCCGGGAAATAATTAATTTAATCAGTTATTGTTATAGAATATTTGATTATGTATTTAATTTATTTAGTTTATTTAATCTACTATCTAATAAAGCCAAAAAAAGAGGAGAAGATATTATTTTAATGTTTTGTATGCTAATTTTTTTTTTGGAATAAAGGCTTTATTTATTTATTTATTTATTTATTTAAGAGAAATGCAAGACTTAGCTTTAGATTTTGACTATAAAATAAATTATATTAGATAAGTTAAAACATACTGCCAGTAGACATAAAAAGAAAGGTTTGTATTGTGTGTGTAAATTATGTATATTATTAACAAAATAAAAATAAATTTGTAGTATAAGGGATGGATTTTGTAATTAAACAAAAAAATATTATGTTTGTGTTATTTATAATAGAACCGTACACATCTGTGTATTATGGGAAGAAAAATGATAAAGACAACGGTGGATCAATTTTTATTTTTAATTGTTGTAATTATTTCCTTACTTTTGTTTTTCTTTGTATAGCAAAAAATAGAGAAACATTATTTTTGTCTGCTTAAATTATTTCACCTAACGGTCTGTAGTGCTAGCCTGCGCTGTGTGTGTGTGTGTGTGTGTGTGCAAGGGCGCGTAAGGATGGTTTAGGAATGAACTGACTCTGCAAAAAAAAACTTCTGCGTTATAATCTCCGTCTAATAAAAACAAGTTAAAACATTAATCAGAACTAAGAATGATTTTTCTTTTTTGGGAATATTTTGAAAAATTTCTTCCAAATGACTACAGAATATTTGTTGTGGTGGTACCACGGAAAATGTCTCTGATGACTACAGAATATATTTATGATTCTATTCGGTACCAATTTAAAACAAGTTTTGGGGCCAGGCACTTATATGTTTGCAGTATTTTTTTGTTTTTTGTTTTAAACAGCTCTAACTATTAGACGTTAGACAACAGCTACAAACAGAAGATTTCGAATTTGGATATAATGCAATCATTTCGCCAGATTAGAAACTTATTTCCCTACACTTTGCGAACAATGGTTTAACTTGATTAAAAAAAGTCCAATATTCTTTGATTAAAAAAAGTAACATGTTTTTAGTGCATAATATCACATGCCTGTTTATCAATGTAAGACAGTAGAACAAGTTGTTACATGTTTAGAAAGGTTAAGGAAACCAGATTCAACTTGGAAATTACTAGGAAAACTGTTATTGCAATCCACAATAATGCCATACGATAACTTAAGAATGTTTTAGAGCAATATATGTTTATATTCTTTTCTATATCTGTGTTTATCTTGGTTATTCGACAAATTTAATTGCAGTCCAATCAAACTTTGCTTTGTGCAGTGATTTTACCCAAAATATTACATATTAACCTGACCAAATTCCAAAGACATTTAACACAATACGTTCTCTATTGCCTAATCATTCGTCATGACTCATTAGCGTATGCACACCTCTAGGAGTAAAATTCAATCTGTTATTCACTAAGGAAGTTACTTCTATTTAGGTGTGTTAAATCCCATTAATTTAATAAATTCTCTATGGGAATTATATATATAAATTGAATGCTTCTTAGATTACAAAAATGTTTAAAAATATAGAATAATCCATTTACCAGTTAAATTGGAAACTGATCACTATTTTGGGGGAATTGAGTGCTTCTTAGATTGGAAAAGTGTTTAAAAATATGGGGAATTTTGTACGTAAATTAAGATAAAAAGACTACTAGTTCTACTAAGCTTCTTTTTATTTTTCCTTTCTCTAAATAATTTGTATAATTGTATATACAATTAGTTCGACAGACGATTTTTTTTTGAAAATTACATTATTGCTGTTTAATCAGCTTTCCACTAGATGTAAGATATTACTGAGAAACTCCACAAACTATCCCGAAAGAAATTACTTTTGCTCTAATAAGAAGTGTTTTAAAAATATATAACAAAATTCATATTAGTTCCAGTTAATTTAATAGTTTTAATATGCACGCATAGACCGCTATTCTTACTTTTATTTCTTACATGCTCTGTAAGATAGGTACTTTCCACATTTTTAACCGATAACTTACATCTCTGCTTTGCAAGAATTGACGGAATTATGTGTGTAAATTGGCGTTTTAGATTAGAAAAGAGATTAAAAATATGCGGAACTTAGTACGTAAATTGAGTTAAAAGACTACTAGTTCCACGAAGTTTTCCTTTATTTTTCCTTTCTCTATCTAATTTGTTTAATTGTACCAACAATTAGTTCGACAGAAGATTTTTTAAAGTTACATTATTTGTGCAGGATCAGCTTTCCACTAGATGTAAGATATACTGAGAATCTCCACAAACTATCTCTAAAGAAATTACTTTTGCTCTAATAAGGAGTATTTTAATAATATATAACAAAATTCGTATAAGTTCCAGTTAATTTACTAGTTATAATACGCTATTCTTACTTTTATTTCTGAGGCAAAAAATTCATAAAAAAATATTTATTTCCAATTAATGTCTAAAAGAGGTAACTCTTTTCAATAGAAATTCCGGGGAGATCTGCTGAAATGGAAAATTGTTCATTTCAATGTATTATAGGAATCATAGAGTTGATGAAACAGGTCGGAGCAATTTCGTAATGGAACGCGTGACGAATTCTGGCTGGCCTTGCCTGAACTTACCATACTAAGATACAGATTGGAGAGGTTAAAGAGAGGGAAGATTAGATATGATATAAAAAGACACGCCACTCTCAACTCGCTCTTATTCAAAACACATCATTCAAGTCTACATCAAAAAATCATCATACACCGTCATTCTGCCAGCTCAGTCTGTCACTCTCTTCCACGCTACCATATGCTTTATTAATTGACTAGTGTAAAGTCCTTGCAACAGTAGACGCAGTGTTCAGTCAGTGTAATTTAATCCTCTTGTCAATTTCTCGGTCCAACCCAACAAAAATTCCAGTACAATTTTTTAATTGTTGTTTATTTTATTTTTTTATATTCATGGTAGGGATATGGTTGCATACTGTATCATGATTTGGATACGATGTACTCGGAATATGTTTACTTCCTTCCTCTTAGGAGTTGCAAAAATGGATAAACATAAAATATAATGTAGGTTAGTTGGTTGAAAGAGAATTTCTGACTCTAGAGATTTCCTTCTCGGGAAAATGTAGCCAAGTACAGGATTATGGTAATAGGTAAGAACGTATATTCAAGATTAGATGAGCTACGGTAAAAATTAAATTACCATGTGAATGGGGGAAACTGAATGTAACATAAACAACCATGACTTTTTCTGCAAATTGCAAAAAAATGTTCAGTACATTTTGAGAAATTAAAAAAAAATAAAAAGTCTTGTGTGAAACACTCACGCAACTTTGTCATAAAACAATTGTAACAATTCTAATTGACAAATGTTTCTTCGAAATTGGAATTTTTAACCAACATTGGCGTTGACCAATAGCGTGACTGCTAATAGAATATAGGTGTTGGACATTATACTTGATGTTTTTTTTTATGGGCATGAATACTATCTCAGTGTGACATACTATGGTAGCACTTCTCACAGCCTACAAAAAACATGTAAACGTAGTTCAAAGTTGAATCTAACCCACAGTGTACACAAAATACCAACAAATAAATGAAAAATCTGGTGTGAAACACTCACACGACTGTCTCTTACTCTAATTAATATAATTTAATCAAGAAATTTTATTTAAAATTGCAACGTTACCTACAGTATTTAGTTGGACTGGCCATAAAAATAGTGGGAGAGATTTTACTTGTATACCTGAGCGGCCTTATGTGGAGCGCTTTATGTCGGAACCAATAAAGCTTGTGGAAATTTAAATTTAAACTAAGTGACAGACAGACCAACTACAACACTTCTCTAAAACCATATTTTTCAGAAAAAATGTTTTAAATAAAAGTGACACATTCCATGTATATATATATGTACCGCGCAGGCTGTTTCTTAGGACCACGCGCTTCCTAGAGCCATTTACTCACTGTGAAATGTTTATATGGAGGGGTATACATAAATAACGTTAATCATTGATGATTAACTAATTACTATTATAACTAATAATTATTAGAAAGAGACTTCCTTTCCAAAGGGGTCTCATGAGTTGTTGTGATGGTTGGTTCCGCAGAGCTGGAAAGCATCAGAGACATTTTCCGTGATAGCCTGCTTTTCTGTGGTCATCGACCGGTTTCGGGCGTTCGCCCATCTTCAGGATGCGTTGTCAGACAGTGTGATAACACAGAACACAGACTTGCACAGAGCCAATTCAGTTTACACAGAGTGTAAACCATCTATCTATTATTTTTGTTTAATTATATATAATTAAACAAAAATAATAGATAGAGAACAATGACATGTAACTTGTAATGTGATTGATTTAAAATTAAAACTGATTAATGTGAAATAATCTTATATAAAGACGTGCAATAAAACTTGGTTGAAGGTTGTGTATCGCACTTTGTCACTACTACATAATTTCGGGTAGCACTATTTTTTTCGTACATAGATTTTCATGGCTACGAATTTGATTCGCATTCCATGATATCTATTCATAGCTATGAAATGCGAATCAGATAGCTATGTAATGCGGATCAGGTTTTTGGTAAAATAAAAGAATACTGAGTAAATGAAATAAATGTAAAAAAAAAATATCACCATTGAATTCTTTTATAAATTAAATTTTCAAGTAAATTTGATTCAATATTTATTCCAACATTAAGAATAAACTTTATGAATAAATCATTAGCATTCTCTTATATTATAAAAGAAATCTGACGTGAAACACTCACACGACTTTCTCTTACTCCAAAATGGCAAATTTTCTTCATACTTACAATTGTTATTAGTGTCCAAGGCGGTCGGCATTTTTATGAAGACAATACCAAAAAAGTGAAAAACCTAATCAGTAAAGTCGCACTTCCGGTTCACGGATTTTGCCCGAAATCTTAATCTCTAATGCGGTGGTTATACCTAAGCGGAGTACGAAAGTTGAGCTACCTTCAACTTTTCGTTTTTGAGATACTCTTTTCATTCACATTCCCACACACACACCATTTTCTAAAAACCACTTTTTTTGGACTCAGAGATCCTCAAAACGTGTATTTCCGGTGAAAACTCAATTTCGAAAATCTGCACGATCGCAATACTTCCTCCAACAGTAGTTAGAGAAAGTAATGAACATACGTCTATTTTATATTTTTCAATCATTAATGCTTAATATATAAATTTATAATTACAATTTGATTAACTTTAAAAAAAAAAAAGAAATCTTGCGTGAAACACTCCCACAACTTTCTGACTTTGGACTTGTTACATTTAAATTGGCAAATTTTCTTCAAACTCTGAATTTTTATCTAAGATATTTTCCGTCTTTTTGTGGTCATCAACCGGTTTCGGACGTTCGCTCACGATCAAGATGTTTTTGTCAAAACAGTGTGACAACACAGACTTGCTTAGAGCAAATTTAGTTGATACACTCCGAGATGATGGGCGAATGCCCAAGACCGGTTGATGATTTCAAAAAGAAGCAGGCTATCACGGAAAATATCTCAGATGCTTTTCAGCTCTATGGAACCAACTAAAACATCAGAATTTTCATTTTCTCTTAGATTTTGAGATTCCGTGAATCCGACAAACGGATTTTTAAAAATATATGTATGCGTGTAACTCAAAAACGAAAATTTGGCGAAAGTTCAAACTTGATATTTTGTATAAATTTCTACCAGGGCACCTGGCCATACCGTTTTATGCTTTCCCCTAGTATGCTATGTTGATGCTATCGTAATGTAAAATATTATTTATTATTAAATATATTGCCCAAATTCCGAGTTTGAAGAAAAGTGATTGACGTGTTACTGAATAGTTTTTTTTTCTTTCAGTTTTCTGGCTTTTTCTTAATGAAAACATCAGTGGTTTCGTTAAACTTGGTACACTATCATTTTTGAATGAAACTTTATTAAAAAAAATTATAGGGATAATTTTGTACCCCCCCCCCCAGACGTTTTATTAAGTTTAAATTTTCCAGTTGATATAATATTGAAGAGAACTGAACATTTAGTAAAAATGTCAAGAAAATTTTATAATTAGAACTGAAATGTTATTGGCGTTGAAGTGTTTCATGTTTGTAGTAGTTTGTGGCGTGAGCGGATTTGTAAGGCTTGTGTGTATGTTCAAAGAGAATAGAAGTAATGAGAATAATCAAGTGGCCATCATTGTTTTTATAATAAATATATTCTCTGAGGGAATTTAAGTACTTCTCAATATCACAGTAATATGCACAAACTAGCTAGAAAAACTCTTATGTTTTAACTTATAACTGGCACTGATGTTTACTATAGAATGTCTAGTTCAGATTGTTCTTGAAAGAATGCCTTCTAATTAGTTCTTGTTAGTTCAAATCTTACCCTGTGAGAAGGGTAGACAATGCTAACCGAGTTCTATAAACTCTAAAAAAAAAAAATGGTGGTCTTCTACCTGAATAGTCCCTTTTGCCAGCAAATGTTACATTTTCCTTATAATTTTGGTAATTTAAAAAAAAATACATTTCTGGCATCCATCACAGAACTATGTAAATTTTAGTACGAAAGAACCATGTGAGAAGTTTTTATACCAGAGTTTTTACTATACATTTAGTTCCATTAGCTCCCAGTAGGTGGTGGAACTATAATCTGTACTGATTGATGAGGCACTGGAGAAGGAAACCTATAGTCCCAATTCTTCCAAAATAACCTTAAAAGCAAATTTTTGGAACTAATATTTCAAATAAATATTTAAGATGTGGTATTTTTTCCGTCGTAGCATGCATATTCCTTTGGTTCCTAACCGGTTTCCGATATTCATCCATCGTCAGAGCAAAGATTTGATTTCCTGACGTTTATTTTATTTATGTATTATTTATTTTAATATCATCTCTGATTTGCCGTTTGCTACCTAACTTCTTACATTATCAATTTACCTACATATTTTCTTGTATTAACCCTGCTTGGATTTTACATTTATTTATTATTTGTACAAGCTTTTGACTATCCATAAACTTAATAAAATGACTTAATAAAACACTGAGCATACGTAACACCACGATTAAAATTTAATTATATAGGATCCTTTAAAACATGCTTTTTATTATACACGATTTTCTAAAAACTAATCAAAATTTATAATAATTCCATTTTGTCATTAAACAAACACATATAGTAAATTAACTTATAACCTCCCACATATTGTATAAAATCAACAAACCAACTAGTGTGAGTGTAACATAAACATTCCATTGAAGTTAACTCTCTACACGAACTTGGTGAATTTTCACGTGGGTGAAAATCCGAAACCGATCAGGAATAAAAGAAATATGCATGCTACGACGGATAAAATACGAGATGTTATCCAGCATTGCGGACCCATCCACATATTCAAATATTAAATATTTTATACGAATATGTGTTAGTAATAGTACATAATGTTTAGGGAAAATCTTCAGAGGCGATTTCAAGAAAACTGCGAAGAACTCATTTGATAAAGTCGCATTTCTATAGTACTGTACTATATTTTGAAATAGCGCGCCGAAGACAAGTCAATAGTCACAGGTACCCAAAATTTGCTCCAGGATTTTCATCATTGCTCCTGGTGACATACTAAAACAAAGTCCTCAAATCAAGTATTTGCGGTGAAAACTGAATTTCAGTGTCTGACATGATCGCAATACTTCACTGTACGATAGTAACAGACAGATCGAGGGTGAGACAAAGAAAAGACTTCCACTCTAATCATTACACTAGATTACCCGTTGAAATGATGGCATTCTACTGAAATGGAAACTCGGATTATATTATACTAATCTATTCACGATCATCCAATGGATTAGCTCGCTGGACCGGCCTAGTCCTAGCTTATAAATAGAAACCTACCTTTACTGGTCAGCTTTGTCCTTCGGAAACATTTACGCAATTTGGATCTTTTAGGATATCCACTTTGGGAATTGGGATAAACGATATTTTTTTTGTCTTGTTTGGCATGGAATTTCTAATTGCAAATTTTGAATCGAAAATATTACAGAACTCAGTTCTGGTATTTACAAAGCTGGGTTGTGTGGAAATTATCGGATCTTAAAGTAAAAGGAAAGTAATGCCTTTTGTTTTTGCAAGCTGAGCTCGTCCGATTAGGTGTGGTAGGCGGATAGCGGACCTGTTGCATGTTGTTGCATGTTTTTGTAGAAGGTGATAGCCATGTCTACTACCACTACCTGAAGGATCTATTGTGGCTCCCTTAGAAGTGTCACAGTGGTTGCACTTATAGAATGTAGACGTACATAATGCTAGGGATACAGGCATTTGGAAACGGGTATCCTAGAGAAACAACGCGAAACCACTCTTGCTATTTAGTTGATGTGTACTTACTACTAATACTAGCGTACACTGTAGGCAAATTCTTGCCCAAACCTGAGTCCCATGCATTGTACACCTCTACATAGGCAAACACAGACACCCAAAGAAGCAGCTGGACTTCTACCTGCATGATTTAACTTCTAACTTTAACATCTTACATCAAAGTTCGTATGAGTAGCCTGGCCACTAGACTTAGCTATTGAAGATATAATTTATTTTGATAGAAGATATAAGTTATTTTTAAAAAATAACTCCATCCCTCCCTCTCTCTTGCAAGAAATAAACTCTTACCCAGTAACAAAGTTTAGTTCAGTCTTCTTTAAAATGAAATATTCATTCGTAATTAGAGTTAATTGAACATAATTAATCAACATTCCTTGAATCATTAGCCGCCACACAAGGAACTCTTTATTGATCAAAAACTCCCTGACATCCTATATATACGAGTACAGTACATACTCTACGCCCTACTAAAAGACTTTACAAGTAATATTTTAACATTTAACTTTTAAGTACCAAATTTAAAGTTTCTCCCTCCTCCTTTTTCTATAGCTCTATCTCTCTCTCTCTATCTATCCTCTCTCTTTTTAGACACTTGAGAGAAGTTCTGTTATCCATTAACATGGACTCGGAGAGGATGTGTTAGTTTCCTTTTTGCTGATGATGTTTCCCTTAGAACTTCTCAGCAATTTCATTAGATAATCTATGTCTGTAACATCTTCTATCGGATAGAATAGTTTGTACAGAATTTTAATACTACGTAAAACTTTACACCCAGCATAATGCTGCTGCTTATGACCATAATTTCATTTAGGCGAACAAAACTTAGACAAACTATCGCTTAACTAACTTTAATTGCACCATACATTAAAATGGTGTGAGATACAAAGAACTGTATACAATAGTGTCCAATCGAATAGGAACAAATTACAGAGCTCGAGATATTGTTGGAAATAATAAATCGTTTCCTTATCAAGAGCAACTTGGAAAAAAATTTATTCGAAATGGTACTTTTTTCCCTGTTTTTAATTTTTAGAGAATTTGAAATGAAATGAAAAACAAAACTTTATCCTGGGAATGGAAGTCTCCTAAGAATGAATACCATTAGAAAAGAAAGGCTCAGTCTGGATGATGGAAAAACAAAAACAATATGCATGAAATTTGAAAAACATGATGTACAAAAATAAATTAACTAAGGAAACTCGTTGAGAAGTGAATAATGCAATTGCAGTCATACCAAAACGTGTTTTTCCGGTGAAAACTCGATATCAAAAATTTGACATGATTACAATTACTAGGAGTAAGAGAAAGTGAGAATGTAGCTGCATTTCTGAAGTTGAAACACTCGCACGAATTCCACTTACTTTAGTGAAATAAGACAATATTGTGTAATATAAAGACAAATTTTTATTAAACACCAAAATTAACTCTTTTTATCCTTTATTTTTTAATTCTGAAAATGGTGTGGAGGACAAGTACCTATCCAGAATGATCACGTGTAGTGCAGAAGAGACCGCCAGTAACATTTTTTATTTTAATTTAAAGCACGTCAACATATATGTTCATTGGCGCCCGGAGTCTTCTCAATGCACTGCCGACCTCCGGACAGTGTACTCGTTACACTGTTCATCGCAGTGTGTTCTAATTGTTGTAATTTTAACGAGATAATAAAAAAAAAGTTAAAAAAATAGTAAAGAATCTATTCCATAATGTTGCACTTTCCAATTTTCTTGGAACCAATTTGCTACAAAATTTAAAATTCTGGCAAAGCTTCTAATGTACATTAATCTTCTGGAGTTGGTAAAAATTATACATTGTACGGAAGTGGTACTTTAGAGGAAAGATTAACGCCAATGTTCCCTCAGAATCCGCCAAAAAATCCATTTTCCCGAAAAAATCTTCCAAATAAAAGCTATTCTGGTTGATGGATTTTGCCCGAATCCATCGTTCAGATAGATGCCGGTGGCAATACCAATACCGAATACCAAGTAACAAAAATCTTGTCACGCCATATTAATACAATTATACCAACTGTAGTAAGAGATGGTCGTGTAAGTGTTTCACACCAGATTTTATGCTTCTTGAGCTCTGAAGGGACTTTTTTTGCTTACTCCAGTGCTCTTTAATTGTTTCTTGGAGCTGTAAATGGATCAAACCAAATTATACAATGAAACAATTAAAAATAATAATATAATATAATTGTTTTATAATTCCTTTAAATGTTGAACTGTTCAATCAATGGTAATCCTTAAGTACAGAGATGATCTCCTTATAAGTGAAAGGGAGCGATCCCTTGTGAGGGGAAAGCAGGAAGAGAGTGGGATTAGTACACTCGAGACAAGTTAATTAATTACTGGGATGCTGTGAGTGATCAGCCAATCCCTTGCCAACAATCCTCTAAATATTAAGGGGAATTCTTATTTTAAATAATCACTTTTAAAGCCCTGTTGAAAGCCATTAGACACAAACAATTAATTATTGTAAGTATCAAGGTCACATGAGTTTTTAAAACAAAATTAATTTAAATATTGTGTTGTGTAAGATGAGGAAGTCAACTTTTTTTCATTTTCTCCACAATTTTTGCTTTCTCCAACTGCTGTTATAAGAGGAAGTGTTGTAATCGTGTCCAATTTTCGATATCGAGTTTTCACCGGAAATATCCGCTTTGAAGTCCCCTGAGTCCCAAATTAGTGACTTTTAGCAATTGGTCTGTGTGTGTGTGTGTGTGTGTAGGTATACTTGGAACAGCATATCTAAAACGAACAATTGCAGAATGTTTGAACTTAATATTTCGTTAAAGTGCTCCAGAGACCTGTATTTCGTTGAAGTGCTCCAGAGACCTGTATTTCGTTGAAGTGCTCCAGAGACCTGTATTTCGTTGAAGTGCTCCAGAGACCTGTATTTCGTTGAAGTGCTCCAGAGACCTGTATTTCGTTAAAGTGCTCCAGAGACCTGTATTTCGTTGAAGTGCTCCAGAGACCTGTATTTCGTTAAAGTGCTCCAGAGACCTGTATTTCGTTGAAGTGCTCCAGAGACCTGTATTTCGTTGAAGTGCTCCAGAGACCT
>JAAEAF010004968.1:0-85189 GCA_011037195.1 Triatoma infestans
TCCTATTATTTCTTTCCTATATTGATGATATTTCGTTTTGTTGAGATCAAAAGAAAATAGGAATTTTGGCAACTAAAATTTCGATAATTTTAAATAGGAGAGTATCAAATTATGTTTATTTTTTCTAAAGCATCTCCTCCTGACAAGTTTTCTTCGAAAATCTGTCAATATATTGTAGACTCTAATACTTAGATAATATTTAAAAATTAGTAAAAAATATAAACATTCAGAGTTTGAAAACAATCTTTAAATTGAAATTATTTCAAAATTTTTAGTAATAGAAAGTTATCAGCATATTTTATTTTAACTTTTTTTTTCAAAAACTAAATATAATGGTTTAGCTGTTCATTGAGACATTTTTTTAATCCAAATAGGCTTAGAAGCGTAATTACATGTGGCCGAGCCCTGCTGCTGCCTACCTGACGGTCATATATGTATATTCTATGGGAATGAAATAAACTGTAATATCTAAATATTTGAGAAACTTTTATTTCGTATAAATAATAAAACTGTTTTAACAAATTTATTTTTTATTAGTTAAAGCTTTTTTAAAAAACATTAGGTAATTCAAATGTTTACATTCTGGAACTGTAAATACATTTAGTATATACATATAAGTATATATATATATATATTTTCATATTTATAATTTTTCTTGTTATTATATACCAAGATTTCCATCAGATTTCAATAATAATGTAATAATAATGTTTTCTTTACTTGCCCCCCCTTTTATATATATATTATAATGTAGGTATATATAAATGATCTCAACAATATTAGGCCTATTTTGTTCTCATTTTTTTGTATGTACTTTTTCGTTTATTACTTTATATCATAAATTCTTTTATTCTTATCTAATTGAAAAACCAAATAAAAAATATAAACTTATCTATAAGACAGAAAAACACTTTGGTACATAAATTTTTGTTTACCTAAAATGCAATACATACATTTTTCCTACAATTTAGTTATTTATTTTGGGAATGGTTATTTTTTCTTCTTTTAATCATTAATTATACATATAATATTTATTTTCAATTTTTGTACAATTATGTAGTTTTTTTTAACCGCATTTTTTTATTTGTAAAAAATACTAAAACAAAACTTTTTTTAAAATTTCTTTCAATCTACAAAATTGTTAAAGTTATGGTGTCAGTACATTTTCTTTGTTTTTACATATATATTCGTTATTAAATATAAAAAAAAAAATGAAATAAATAACTAGATTTGTAAAAAATTCTTTGGCACCAATTTTTTTTTAATTTTTATAACTTGTTCAACATATTTACAACAATAGCTCATTTTTGTTTTTTTGTTTTCAATTAATATACACAGGTCTTTATGCCTTTTATTTACAGTTTATTATTAAAATTATTATTTATTACAATAGTAATTATTTAATGATATATTTATAAAATATTTATATATAATTATTATTATAAATCAACATACCTAAAAAATATATACTAATAAGATAACATTATAATAAAAATTTATACAAGAATGCTAATGTGGTAATTAAAAAAAGGAGGAGGGATATATATATAGAATAAGTTATTATTATAAAAAAAAGGAAGATCACAATAATCGAATGAATAAATTAAAATCTATGGCCTATCATAACCAACCTCAATTCATTAGATTTTTGTTTTTGTTTTTGGCTTTATTAATATATTTATCTTAGGCCATTACTACAACTATACTTGGTCCAAAAATTCTAATAATTTTTTTTGTTTTTTAATACATTGTCAACAATATAGCTTTATTTGGCAACTTATTCTTGTCTGCATTATTCAAATTTTTATTGCTAATAAATAGGTAGTTCGTAAACATTAGTAATGAAAAAAAAAAGACAAAGATAAAAGCCTTGATATAATGAGGAAACTGTGTCACTTAAGGTATAAATATACAATTTGTATCACTTTTTCTGAAGTTTATGAAATTTCATATTTTGATTTTTTTTTTTTTTTTACTTATGCTCATTAATTTCATATAATTATTCTAGATTATTATTTCTTATTATGTAATAATTGATATTAAATTTTTTTCGTATTCAATATTTCTACAGTGAACCTATTTATCAAGATTATTTCTTTGTTTTTATTTTTAAATTAATTTTCCATGTGAGAAACAACATAATGTCTATTTCTGTATATATAATTGAACTTTTTTTATTACATTTAAAATTAACTTTGCCAAAACTATAGGAGGAGATTTTTCTATTTGGAAGCAAAATAAAAGAAAATTACCTTCTCTGGGAATTAGAACAAACAAAAGTTCTTAGTAGTATGAAATAGCTTGATTAGAAATTGTTATGATTTGCAGTATACTCAAAGTTGTACAATGTGTTTTTTATATCCCAGGGAGTGGCTATTCTTGCTTAATAAAAGTTTCTGAGATTTATTTAATAACTGCCAAAGTATTTTTTAAACAATATGCATACAAATCATACGCAATGAAAAAGATGCTTAAAATTTAAGGCAAATTTATGATTTATTACATTGGTAGTATGCATAATAATCACATTCAATAATTTTCATGTTATTGCCCATAATAAATAAACAACAATTAGATTTTCTCCTTAAGAAAAATATATATTATGTAAGAAATGTTTTCTAATGGGACATCCTATAAATTAAGTCAAACAATAATGCTGCAAGCAAAAATCTTACGGTTCAGAAATAAGTGTTTTTCAATATTATTTCTATCATATGATTATGCAATTATGCAAAGAAGTGAAATAACATGCTTCAGGCCTAACGAAGTGACACAAATTTCTACTTCTTATTATAATATTGTTACTTTATAAACGCAGCACAAATATATCATCAACAGAATGCAGGACATTTTAAACTCTCCAAAAAGACACAAATGGTGCACAAATACAAACCATATGCCACAAGACAAGTTCACACTTATTTTGGATATATTTTTATTTAGATTATAAGTTCTCAAAAAAATACCTTGTAAAAATTCATTCCTTTAAAATGTATGTATATATATATATAAAAATAATTTTATTTCATCTATATAGAAAAAAGCAGATACTTTTTTTATTTTTTACATGGAATCGCTAAAAAATTGCAATATAGGGATGCTTCCGGGCTTTGGTCTCATATGAGGTAAACTTTTCACTTTACAGTATTGTGTAAAATAAACATTACATAAAGACAGAAAAAAATATTTTTTCCTTTCTTCCCAAAAATCACAAATACTTACACAACCTTTCATAACTTTGTTTTAATACAATGATTTTAAATGCCTACATGTTTAAAATGTCTACATTTTGTACTTATTAAATTCTTTCAAAAAGTCAAAATTCCCCTTCTGGATATGACGAACCGTATGAACTTTTTTTTTTTTAAATAATTTCTTACTAGTATTATATTGAAAAACTGCATTCTTATACAGTATTACATATTCTTTCAATATGTAATTTATAAAGCGGTTAAACTTTTGTTTTTGCTTATTAACTGAAGAATGTGTTAGATATCACGACGTAAATGTAACAAGTGAAACTTATGTGGAATAAATTTGATTTCTTTGTTAACGAGCAAGTGGAACCACTACAGTTGAATTTAACTACAGCAGATGGAACCACTAATCAGAAACAGGTATGCCCTAATTCCCTGAGTATGGAACATTTTTATTCCTTAGGGAAAATTTTCATTTACGAAAGAAAATTAAGATTATTTCTGAACGTTTCACTGAAGAGAGGCCAATAAACAGCTGGTAGAAAAAGAGCTTTATTCTAACAAACAAACAAAAAAAAAAAAAAATAAGCTGCAGATATTATATATTTTTGAAAAAGATGATGTTCAATTAAAAACAGTTCTTAAAGAAGGGCAATGAACACTATCATTTATAGAAAACAATTTTATCCTAGTCCAAACTAGTAGGTTTGTTTTTAATATTTAACAACTAAAAAGAGGTAACACTTAAGCAATTAAACTTCAGACCCATTATTTGTCATCAGACTAAAGCAACTATTGTAGCTTCAAAATTGTTCAAACTTTTGCAATAAGTTTATAAGCAAAACAGTTGAACTGAATAACTAAAGGTGTTGTTGCTATAATACCTAAATAATGGATATTTAATAGCAAAAGAGTTCACTCACTTTTAGTTGCACTGGCCACTTGTTTCGTTTCTCAACAAAAATGTAGCTAAGGTTTGATCATTATATTGAAAAACTACTAAAGTTTTTGTTAATAAAATGTAAAATTTGAAAATACTGGAATTAAACGAGCCAAAATACTTAAAAGAGTATATCATGTAGACGAATGAACACTAGACTGAAACAGTAATTAGTTAACAGTATTCTTCAATAGCATTATTAGTCAATATTATAGCAACATGATGCAACTGATTTTTTTTACTGGTTATGACATATATACGTATTTTTTAATATTACTGAAGTAACTAGGAGAATGAATGAACAAAAAAATTTCCTATTTTAAACTAATGGATAAATACATCTATAGGACTTGTTTTTAAAGCCTAAATAATTAGGAAGTTCTGGGAGTTGGACGGCTTTGGTTTTGACAGATTAAAAATGATGTGCTCATTGTCTTCAAGAACGGTTTTAAAATTGTATTATAAATAAATTCATGAATCAGATAAAGAGGTATAGTAAAAATAATAATGACAACTTAAAAATCAACAGTTAAGCAATGTTGAAGACAAGAATAAACAATCTGCAGTTTAGAAAGACTAGATAAAAAAAATGGTTTCTTACCTAAATAAAATAATTAAAAAAAAAAAAAAAATCTATTATAATGGCTTT
The DNA here is from genome assembly GCA_011037195.1 of Triatoma infestans. Taxonomy (NCBI): domain Eukaryota; kingdom Metazoa; phylum Arthropoda; class Insecta; order Hemiptera; family Reduviidae; genus Triatoma; species Triatoma infestans. The sequence continues at coordinate 4,787 of JAAEAF010004968.1, forward strand.
CTTAATTCACTTTGGCTGTATATAGTTAGTAGTAATTAAAATAAAAACATTATTATAAAAATAAAGAACTAAATAATCTTATTTCATGGGAGTGTGAGTTCAAGAAGAAGCTCGAATTTCCTATTTGGACTTAATAGCCACTGAAAATAGTGAACAAAATATAAAACACATTTCCCTTAAAGTGAATTTTTATTTTTATTTTTGGATATTTGTTAATGAAATATTAAGGAAAAATTAACTATATAATTACGAGTAAAGGAGAAATCACCCAAAAAGTTTGTATCATATGTACTGAAATGCCTCTCATTATGTAAAAAAACATGATAATACATCTGTATATTGTATCGTTCACATAAGTGACAGTTAACAATAAAATTAGATAATATTGAAGTGCAAGCTTAATTATTTATTTAAAACAGGAAATAAAAGACTTCTGCTGGAGAACAATAATTCGATAATTTTTAGTTATAAATCCTTATTATTTCACTGAAATTTTTCTACATCCAATGAACTTAAGTGGAAAGTTTGCTTACCTTGCTCACTCTATTTCAAAACAAAGCTTTTATTAATAATAATTATTATTATTTTAATCTTGGTACGCAACTAACAGATTATCAGCACAATATTTTACCTAATAAAAACATATCTGTAAGTTGTTTTAAAATTTTAGTAGTTTTTTAATAGACTAATAATTTTACATATTATTGTACAGACTATTACAAATTGCCTTTGACACACATTTTCATTTGAGGGCACCTTCGTATTTTGTTAACATTTTCAATATAAACAAATACACATACCACATCCTCTCATACGAGGTCACCCTCGTGCTACTGGTAATAGTAGCTGCACTGATGTCAAACATTCATTGCATACATCATCGGAGGAGTTGGTGTACTGGAAGATGTGTGATGATGATGGGGTGCAAGTTCTGTACTCTGGGCTAGAATACTACCCGGCGGAGCGGATACCTCGTGATGGCTAATTGGTGGAGCACTTGCACCTTCAGGAACTCCTCTCAACTCCAGCTGTCCCTTTGTTGGAGAACCACAAGCTACCTGAAAATCAATAGAAGAAGTTTTGTAAACTGAACCTTTGCTTATATTAAAAACAGTTACGATAGGATGTTTTGATTCATCCTTATTAACTAAATATAACTCCGTCAGATTATCAGTTGTTTTTACAGTATATGAATATGTATATAAGTACATGAGGAATAGCCACTATTCACCTTAGCCTACAATTCAAATTATTTGTTGTCTCCTGTGACTGAAATTTTTAACGATTAAACATTTCTACACTTCTATAAAACCAACAATGAAAGGCTTCGCTTGCAATATTTTGGGCCAAAACTAGATAGAGACTGTCCAAATTGCAGACACAATTACCTTAATATTAATTAGAATCAAACTTTGTTTATTTAATGCAAACTGAAGAGAGAATTTTATTATTTACTTTTTACTATTTCTGAAGATGTCAGAGGAAATACTGCGATAATGCCAACATTTTACTGGAAATATATGAATACGAAAACATTATTTTAAGCGAATGGTTTGATCGTGAGAAGTTCATACTTATTTTCGTTTAGATACTGTCATTGCATCCGAAGAATTTGGTCAAAATTTGCAAAACCGAAGTGCGACTATACTGATTTTTTGTTATTCTGGCTTTTCTCAAACTCAAACGGTTTATTTTAAACTTAGAATGCTAAATGCACATCTCTCTATCTAACTGTATATAACAGTTTCATTATTTGAGTCATATTTAGCTTACATTCCATGTAAATTAATGTGCATTCCATGTAAGAAGTGCCACTTTATTAATTTATTTAAAAATTTTTTGCAAAGAATGTGATTCTGGGGAATCTGAATTAGATTTCAGCGATGCTGGACTACAATGTGATCAAAATAAGCCACTGTACCGTTAAATGGTAAGAACCAAAATGTATCCTTATATGTTTATGTAAAGGACAACCTAATCGAAGGAGTAAAAGTCCAAATCTGAAGAAAATTTATCTCTATTAATTGCAGTGGGAGGAAGTGGTAGAGTGTATCATATGTTTTACTTACCGGTGGTCGAGGATAATAAAGAAGAGGACCAGGAGTTGGAGAATTTCTTAATCCAGGCCGAGGAAGCTGATAGTAAGTTGAGATTGTTTGCGTTCCTCGAACTACCACTTGTCGAGAAGGTCCCATAACGTGTACCTAAAAATGAATTCCCGATAAGCAAAATTAAAAAGAAAATAAATGGCAAATGAGTTGATAAACGAAGAAAGAACATTCCCTTTTAATGTTAAATGCATTGCATTAAAACATTTAGAATACTCCACTGTAGTATGAATTTAAAGCTCATAATTTGGGCGTTCATCCAGCTCCTAATCAATCATTTTGGATTGACATCTATAGAACACTTTGAAAATCTTTCCTATATCATGATCTACAAATTTGCCGTCGAAACTAGTATCAATAAGTGACTAAATTGTATCATCCCTAAAACTGCTCAGAAATTGTGATATGTGCTAGATAAACACAAATATGGTATCTGACTAAAGTAACAGATACTGGTATTCTGAATCATCAAAATCTGATCTAACTACGTTCCTAAGAGCTATAAAAATGTTTGTCTATAATTTAGGTGAAGAATTATTCATTGATCCAAACATCATCAATTATTCAACGATACAATTTTAAAAATAGAATAGCTTTATTACCTGAACAGGACCAGCTTGGTAAGGAAGTCTGACGCTTTGGCCTTGCTGCACGTGAATAATGTTTTGGGAATAATGTGGCTCTTCCACATAACGTCGATAACCGTTACGTTGTTCTTCTGGATAATATGGCCAGGATACATGGCTTCCAGATGGCAAAGGTGGAGTCATCTGCGATTGCATTTGTTGCAGAATTTCAGTCGTCGAGCCAAATCTTTATGGAAAACAAATTAAATTACTAACATTTTTTGAAGAATCAATGAGTTCCTTGCAATGCAATTTAATGTCTTCTATTACGCAAAATTACAATATTGTTTATATTGAGAATTATAGAACAAAAAATGATTTTTTTTTTTGTATAATTAGTAATAATTCTTTTATAGTATCAGTGATAAAAGAACAAGTTGATAGGCTAAAAATGATTTATTCATCCAAAATAATTCATCAATTGATTGGCTTAATTAAATTCATTTATTATTACCTTGGCTTAATTCCACGAACGGAAGGCCTTCTATTGAAACCATAATCATCCTGGTCTTCATCTGAACTAGGGCTATACCTTTTTCTAAGTCTGTCTATTCTGGATGCATCTCTCTGAACAAATAAAGCTAATTCATCAGCCTCTGTACCAGGCGTGCCCACAACTACATCTGGTGGTTGTTGTGCAGTTTGTGGAGGTGACGGATGTTGTTGATGTGCATTATTGGCTGGACATGACTGGTTGTGCACATTAGGTTGACTATTTATGTGGGGCGCAGTTTCATTAAGTCCAGCATCAATATCGCCTAAAGAATAATCGGTTCCTGCAGAAGATACAGAATCCCGAGAGCCTGGTTCAGGATTACTAGTCACACAAGCTGCTAATGGAGCCAGACTTGACAGAAATTGTTTTCGACCTGTAAAAGCACAAAGAATTTACTTGAGTAAAACCATCTTTCTGATAGTTTAAACCATTCTTTGTGACAACTGAAATATTTATTACAAATAACTTCTTCAAAATTTATATTTTGTATCAATCGTGACTCGACTCAAGTAAAATTAAGTTTGCAATGAACTTTTTAATCTGAGCTAATTTAAATTACTAAAAAGTGAATGTAAACTTTCTGGCTTAATCATCTTGAAAAAAAAGACCAACATGAGAACTGAAGAGTACAACTTTTTGTAAACAATCATGAATAAAAATTAAGAAATTTTTACAGATGTATTGTAGAGCAATTGTTGATCAAGTTTGGATAAGTTTTCATAAAGAAATATAGTTCACGATCAATTACGAAAGAAAAACTATGTTAAAAAAAACGGAGCAAAGTCGAAATATACTATAATTAATCCTTAATTAGTAATTCTATTGTCAGATTCAAATACATTTTATTTACTTCTTCTTTTATAAATACATGTTTGTGTTTACAAACACCCACACAAAATATAGACAGAATACAAGTATGGAAATATATTGAAACAAAAAATCCGGAGACTTTTTGTACAATAAAGCGCAGCAGATCCACTGCCATATTTATTTACACGTTCGCGAAAATTACGTTTTATACAAATTAAGTAATTACCGAAGACGACTAGTGCGAGGAATAAACACGTAACAAACAACTGCTTTATTAAAAAAAAGAAAAAAATGGTACTTGATAAGGTCCAAAAATTTAGGCTTGCTACAAATCTAATAATATCGGAATTTGATTCTGGTTAACAAGTTCTATTGACAACCTTCTGCAGTAGAACACCCTGAAATGACGCCACATATAAATATGAAGGGGAAATATCTCAAAATCGTAAAAGCTAGGAAGCTCAGACTTACATCCGTTGTGGTGACCTTATGTTTTTGGACAGACTGATAACTAGAAGTGGAATTTTGCCGATTTTTATTTTTTTTATTTTTCGCAACGTTCTGCTAATCCGCTCTAAAATTTCTTCAAATTTTGCATGACTATGAAACGTTTCTGTAGAAAAATAGATTTTAAGATATTCTGAGAAATGTTGTAAATTGGATTTTGATGTTCGGTCATACAAAAGATCAACACTTGGTGATGGTGTGTCAAAGGTTAAACTAGGTTAATTACTACTGGAATTCTAACTGAAAATTTTTACCCTGAAGAAGGCAATAAATTTGCCGAAACGTCGGTAGAAATTTAAAAAGAGTTCTTTTGTATGACCGAACCTCAAAATCCAATTTACAACATTGAATACAGCTGTCATAACAAACACCAAAAACATTCTGGGAAATTGCAACATTTTGCATTCTTCTTGTATGATTCTCCTTATGTATGAGCTGTTAGAGAATTAAAAATTAACTGGTTGACTAAAGCCATTTCATTTAACTAACAAAAATAATAAGAAAAAGTAACCTCCCCTTTTACTCTCTCGTCATGAATAGTTTCTTTAGCACCATTAGATGGTGACACTAATCAATCTTCATTATCAAACAAATTAAGGACTGCGCAAAAGTGCAAGTACGGTTCCCCGTAAAATTTAATGACTCTTAAACGCATTTCCAGAATTCAAAGTTTGAATAAAGTCGGTTATCTGGAAATACAACTTTACAGATTAAGTTTCTGAGTATGTTATCAAACGGCTGTAACAATTAATTTGAAACTTGAAATTTAACTGCGGCATTCTGAGTGTGGGCAAACGTTTCAAAGCAGGCTATCACGAAAAATGATATTTTTTTCCAGATTCGGACCCAGCCACAAATAATTTTTCGTTCTGTTCCTCGAACATTTTATGTTGTTTAATTTTTTTGATTACATTCAACTTAAATTAATATTAAGTTATTGGATTCCTAAACAATTGTTTATTAAACTATATAATTAAAATTGAAGTTATTGAATAACAAAATAGCATTAACAGTTACTCTAAAAGAGCTAATCCAAGAAATGAAATGCTATGAATATGGTCTCCAACAGTTTCAAAATCATAAATAGTTAAAAATCTGCAGAAAATAAACAAATTTAAATTTATTTAAAGAAAATAAAATGAATGTCTTATAAAAAACATATGTCTAATTCATAATAAAATTCAAAGAAGGAACTCTTTATGGCTAACCTTCATTAACTCTAGGTTTGTGGAGACCGTTGCCTAAATCTGGAGGATTGTATGGTTGATAGTAAGGATACTGATGATCCAATGAAGGTGGTGTCTGAAGTACCACAGGATGTGGTTCTTTATTACTACCACGAATAAACATATCTGTGATCTTTCTGTAGGCAGGAACTTTGCACTCTTCTTTAGATTCTTCACCCGTAGGCGAACTTCTTTCTTCTTCATCTATATCGCACGTTAACTTTTTTATTCTTTCCACTAAACTATTTTCATTCTTTTTGGCCTAAGAAATGATACTTTGATTAGTAGAAGAATATTTTAAAGTAGTAGCATAGATTAATGTTTAGTGGGCTGATTTATTGTCTGATATTAACTGTAGAAGTTTCATACATGGCAAAATTGAAAAGATAATGCAACAAAACAGAACTTGGATTTTACATTAAATTTACCTGATTCCTTTTCTTTATATCCGGATATCTGACAAGACTTCTTCTGAGAGTATTTCTTTCAATAGTCCTCTTAATCAAATTACTTTGCAATGAATCATCATCGGAATCGGGTGACTTATCGGGTGGTGGTGAGGCTATTCTTGGAAATAATTGTCTAAGTGCTGAATTCGGTTTTAGAGAATTTGATCCAAGTTTGAAAGTCAGTGTCATCTCATTATCACCTATACCGTGACTGGTAGAGGTACTCGTTGAAGTTCTTACAGGTTCCGATGGGAGTGAATCACCGGCCGCAGTTTCCCTAATTATTCTTCTTTCTGTGACTGTTGTCATCGTTATAGTCTCCACAATATATCTTTCTTTCTTCTCTGGTAATTCTGGAAAATAATAAAATAACATAACATTAAATATATACAACGGTTCAAGCTTCCAAGACTCTTCGAAATCAGCAAACAAAATGGTTTGTTTCTAAAATTTTTATTAGTGTACTGTGCATTTGTGATTAGTAGTTTGCATTTGGTGTTTTCAGTTTTCTTGCTAAAGAAGAGTGTGTGAGCTTGTTTTATATACCGCATCTATGATAAAATCATAAGTCTTATCTCTAGAGTTTAAAAAGTCTACGCAGTTTTTAATTCTGTGTCACTATTACTTTCTCTTACTCCCAGCAAGAGGAAATAAATATATTTACTAGATCCACTTGTAATTTAGAACAGCTATTATTTTGTTGTAAATAGTGTAAACTATAGTGCATAAATAAATAAAGAGATAAATGGTCATAATTTTATGTATTACATGAATATCTCAATTTGTCTATTTTTCGAACGTAACCCCCTAATAATTTTATACTTATCCCATCTTTCTACTAGATTTCTTTTTAAACCGGCAAAAATTCTTTTTAAACCTTCTTGAAAAACTTCTTCTTGAAGTTGTGAGCTAGTTTTGCACATTTTGTTCATTTCTTCGTTACTGTGGAATTTCCTTGAGGAAACTAAAAAAAAAAAATATCTGATGGAGAGAGATCTAAGGCAGAACTTCCTTCATGCCGAATTTTAAATAAGGCGTTTTCACGGGAAATACATGCTTTGAGGTCTCCTGAATCCAAAAAAGCGGTTTTTAGAAAACGGGCTGTGTGTGTGAACGAAAAAACGCAGAAAATTAAACTGATATTCCGTTTAGGTAGCACCTAATCCTTCTTATTAGGTATCACCTAATTCCTCAACCGGAAATATTCATTTACTAAACGTTTTTTTTTCACTTTTTTAGCGATTTTCTCAAAAATGGCTCCAACTATTTTCTTTTAACATGGTATATTAATTACGAATAATATATATTAAGAGCTACAAATTTTATTTGAAACATTTCTCTGGGAAAATTCATTTAAGGCAGCTTTTGGAGGAGAGGTGAAGTTTATTACGTTCAGTTTAATATGCAATTCTATAATTTAAATAAAATTAATATCATGCCGCAATTCGGAGTGAGAAAAAAATCGGTTGACCGGAAATGCGTTTGTGCTGAACAGTTTTTCATTTTTCTGCGTTTTTTTACTATAAAAACACCGACGGATTTTGCATACTAACTTTGAATACAGAGTCCTATCACTTTTGTTTGAAACTTTACTTCGAGAAAGTTCGTTTAAAATAGTTTTGAGTGAGTTTCCTAAAAAAGTCATTTTAGTTTCTCTAATTGATATACACTTGAAGACAAGCGAACATTTAGTAAAAATTATAAGTTTGGAAAAAATTTGTCACTTAAATGTAAACTGTAGAAAGTGAACGTCGTGAGAGTGTTTCATACCAGTTTTTTATTTCGATAGTATCAAACGTTGATTGCGCACTTTGTGGGCGAACGTTAAGTAGAGTACATTTATTTCTGCAAATCACGTCGCTTTTTCAGGATCGCTAGATATACTTTATTTTTAAGTATATATCGTTAGCAACACTTCTATTGGATTCAGATATTTCATTTCGTTTGGTCTCCACACGAAGTCATTACATGGCAACAATGCTATTTCACAACAACCAAGAAGTGAAAATTATTGTGCCAATTGGCTCACTTTTCAAGATAAAGATTTTTTGCTGCCAGAAAAAAAATTGGTAGATATGAGACAAAAGCATAAATTTATTAGGGGGGATTATAGGGGAAAAATAGATAACTTGAAATTCAATTAATGCACAGTATTAAAACTGTAATCATTTAATTCTTTACTAATAAAAAACACTAATATGTACATTTACAACAACGTCAACAAGGGGAAAATAAAGTAGATAAATATCCTTCCATAAGATAATTTTTATATAATTTCACTAAATCTAATAAAAAAGACCCAACATATAGAATACAGAAAACATTTAGAATTACAGAAAACCTTTAGAATTACAGAAAACCTTTAAAAGTTTGCTGAACAAGTTTCAAATTATATGAACTCACTGGAGATCAAAGGCTGGTTATGAAAGGTTTTCAAGTTTTATTTAGTTTAATGCTTATTATTTTAAAGTTAGTTGTGTTTTATAAAACTTAGTAATGAAATTGTATGCTTTTTGCTCTCTAAAGTAAATAGAAATACTGACATATCTAAGAGTATTAAAAATTGAAAAACAAATAACTCCTGAAAAAGGGAGAACAAAGAAAATACCAAAATGACACTGAATCAAAATGAACAGCACGAAAAAAGAAGCTGTTACTCAACAGACTCAAGAAGTTTTATAGAATTGTGAAGAAAATATTATCGATGAGGGTGAATATGTATAACCACCCCTCCTATCCCACACCAAAAACAATTTATCTCTACTTGATCCAAAGCTTCATTTTCTCTAACAATGGACAGCATAGACTGCTTCCTACTCACAACTTAACACTAGTAAATTGGAACGCCAACGGACTAAAAACCGAACATCTATATTCTCTGACTTCCTTACATTTCAGATATAACATTGACAAGGCACTGAAACACCTATTACCTCTACTGACCGACTTAAAATACACCTACAAAATGATAGACATACACGTGTAGAAGCTTCAGGTTGAGTCGCCCCTGAGTGAAAAAAAGCTTAAAGTATAAAGAACATCCCCTATCCACTAAATATCTCGAGGCTGTAGCTATCCAGGTTTTATAGAATTGTGAAGAAAATACTATCGAAGAGGGTGAGTATAAATAATCACCCCACTTATCCTACACCAGAAACAATTGAGCTCATATCAGAGATATTTTCTATGATAGCTTGCTTCTTTTGGTGGTCATCAACCGGCGTTTCCCATCATCAGGGGATGTTTTTGTCAAAACAGTGTGATAAGTGATAACACAGACTTGTACAGAGCAAATTCAGTTAATAAACTCCAAAAGAAGCAGGCTATCATGGAGAATATCTCTATGGTTTTCCAGCTCTGCGGAACCAACCATTACAATTAATCTTCTACTTGATCCAAAGCTTCATTTTCTCTAACAATGGAGAACCATATGCTGCACTAGTAAACATCAAGTTAACATCAGTTAACACTGGACCACTAACCATCATATCTGCTTACCTGAGACAGATACTGGACTTCAGCAAGTCCAGATACTACAACTAATCTTTACAAAAAACAGACACTATTACTAGGACACCTTAACTGCAAAACTCACATACTGGGGATGTCGAGCGACCAATAACAACGGTTAGACTACTGACTGCGACGGACAACTTAAACATATTAATTTCAGCCCCAGAAAAACCCACATTTTACCCCACTCAACATAACTACCTATTTGACACACTGAACTTCGCACTATCACATAATATTAATACAACTATAAATTTGGACTCAGTTGGCGAATTGATCACGTTCCTGCTATGCAGGTTTCACTGTCATCTACAATTCAGTGTGCCAGCGCCAAAATTAACCACTGGAAAAATAGAATGGGGAACTTTCAGACATGACATAAACAAACTATTTACTGGACAATACCTACAAATTGCGGGGCCGCTGACAATATCGACACATCACTAGATAGATTTACACAGACAGTGCTGTATATGCTGTACATAACGTCACTTACAAAAGACAAAATAACAATAATAGACAAACCAGTTGCCTTCACAGATTATGAAACTAATAAATGAAAAAACAGAATTCGCAAGATATGGCAGAGAATCAGGAATCCTACAGATAAAACTCACTTAACCTACTAACAAGACAAATTAAATGGGAACTTGACAATCACAGAATCTTCAAATACAAATTTTTCTTAGAAGGAATGGCAAGTGACTCTTGACTATGGAAGAAACAAAAAGACTACTGAACGAACATACCCCGATTCCTCCACTGCTTACAATAAACGGCCTGGCAACAAGTGATGAGGAAAAGTGCGACGTAATAGCTGCTCATCTCGAACAGAAATTCACTCAATTTTCACTTTTTATCAGAGAATTTTGCAGTCTCAATTTGTATTTTAATTAATTTTTTTCTTTCGGAGTTGATAACTTGATGTTTTGTAAGATTCGATTCGTGGAACATATACGTGAAACAGACCTTAAAAGAATGGAAGATCAAATTTGTTGGAATGGAGTCCATATCGGAAATGACATGTTTGTTCTCTATAGTCTGCAGATGTTCAGTCGTTCTCCTCGCATCTGATCAGGATGACGTGAAATACAAGCTTCAGAAAATTTTCAACCATTACTATCCTCGGATTAAAAGTGAAAATATGGTATTTTAATTCTTTTTGTAAAGCTCTGAATCTCAGGGAATTGGACTCTGAATCAGGGTATTGAATTTCTTTTTTTGAAATGATTAGGAGTGGAAAAAGTTGTCTAAGTTGATATAAACAGGAAAATGTCACAGCACAAGCAAGGTGATAAATTTGCTACGGAAGAGAAAAGGGAACCATACAAAAGAGAAGGAGCTAGCAATTTGTTAGAACTGGATTTTCTATGCTTCAACATATGCCAGAAGAAAAAAGCGAAATTAGAAGATATCGTCCACTATTGATAAAAAGAGCTATTATGAGTAAGGGCCATTATGAGAATGACGGAAGAGAGATGGCTTAAGAAGCTACTCTGATACATTCCAGTTGAAAGTGGGACATGTAGCAATCGAGGAAGATCATACATTGGTAATCGATATTATACTTCCCGATATCCAGTGATCTATTTTTTTTTTAATTTTTTTTTTTTTGCAAACGACATACATTAATTCCTTAATAATTTGGGTAAATACATTTTAGAGTCTATGAAATCGTTTTTTACTTTTCATAAAACAAGTTTTACATGTTTGAACGTACTATATATTAAACCTTAAGCCTGACTGCTACTGCAAGCGAGTAAGATTTATCACATACTAATATTCTTTAATTTTCTACATCACAATGTAGTCAAATAATAAAAATTTGCATAAACATGATTTTTAAAAGTGATCTAAATGGAAATTTATTGATTTTTAATATATATATAAAGTTAAAAACAGTGTACATAGAACGAAATGTGTATAAGGCAGAAAATTGGCTATGATCCAGTGGATGATTCCACTTTGATCTATAACACAGAAACTTTTACAAATGAATGCCTGCAAAAATAAGTAGCTATCAAATAACTAGTAATATGAAATTACATCGTTTTAGAAAATTGTGGTGGATGACACTCTCACTTAATGCAATTTACTTTGTTATAATTGACTAATTTTCAAACAAACTTTGAATTTTGATTAAATGTTTTAGTTGAGTTCAATATTTTATAGACGGGAGAACAAACTATGATAAAAAGAAACTTTTAAGTAAGGCATGACCGCCAACTTTCCCAGAATCCTCCTAAATCAGATTCATAGCAAAAGCTTAGGATAGATTTGCTGTGACTATGGAACCATTTTAGTCACAGTTCCATAAAGTCACAATTCCAATCAACCAATTTCCTTAAAATCGGAATTTCGACAACTATTTTAATTCTATTAAGAGAATATTACATATTTGGAAGAATCGTAACCTGTAATGAAATAGTACCTCTGTCACACAACACTCTAAAATGAATTTACCCGAAGAAATATTCCAAATTAAAGTGGTACATACAATTTGTATAGAAAAGTTAATGAAAACTGAACATTAAATTATAAAACTAAAAATCCATTCAATAAGGTGGTTTATCCCGATTGATTAATTTTTACAAAAAATCATGAACTAATCATGTGACCTAAAAACATGAAAAACCGATGAGTTCTCTTCTTAAAAGTCTTAACACGAATGCAACACTTGCTCTGACAGTGTTAAGAGAAAGTAAAGATGGGAGTGACGCTTAGGTTTGCCTGATTTTTGCATTAATCAAAGAAATGCAAAGATACAACATCTACTGAATTGCTTTAAAAACGAATTGCACACTAGTTTATCACCTGCTCTCTGCACCAATCTTGATTAAATTACCTGGGATGGCTGGCTGGTCGTCTGGCTCTCCTTCGCTGGTCGGTGTAGTCTGGGTGGTGCCATCCTCTAGTCTAGGTGGCGAACTCCAACCATCTCTCCATCTACGTTCTTCTGTTTTCTCCTTCTGCTCTTCATCTAAAATAAATACATTCTACTGATTATCTAAAAATATCCCAAATCTTTACTAATGCTATTTTATATCTGATGAGGAAGTCAAAGTCGTTTTATATTACTCACAATTTTTATTTTTAAATTGATTTTATTCATATTAAAATCATCTAATTATTCGGTATTATTTAAACGACGGTTCATTCCAAAAGTTTACACTATGGTAATGAGCAAATTAAAATGTTTCAACAATAGCGTTAATATGGAATTTAAATTTGATGGAAAGCACATAATCTGGTTGATATCTGAATGGTTGCATTTTAAATGGACTTGTTATTCAGATGTAAAAAAGTTAATAAAATCTAATATGAAACACTTACATTGCAGTTAGTTAATGTGTACAAAATTGACAAATTTTATTTATATTTGAAATTGTTATTGTTATTATTCTAATAAAATATAGAGATGGTGGAGATAATGTCGGTTAAGACAGGTAGGTCATGAAGAGGTCTCACTGTATACCACTGGATATGCCAATAACATTGAATTTAACATAATAGAAACCCCTAAAATAAATTTTGCAACATAAATGTTTCATAAAAAAGTGATTAGTTTTTATCTGTGCAGTTACGTATCATAGCAAGATTAAAGAAAATCGTTAAAGCCGATTTTTAAGAAATTTCAAAAAACTCAAAAATCAATTCCGTAAAGTCACATTTATTTACAGTTGGATTTTCTTCCAATTTTCAATTCTACTAATGTTTCTAATTTAAATTACCATATGGTACAACCATATAATGTACTGAAGTGGTGCTTTAGAGGAAAGCTAAGACTGTTATTTCCCCAAAACTTTCTAAAAAAAAAAAAATGGAAAAATGTGTATAGAAGTAAGTCGGAGCCATTTTCGAGAAAACTGCGAAAACTGAAAAAATACCACTCATGAAATTCGCATTTCTGGTTTATTGGCCAAAACTTAATTGTCGGTTCGATGGTGGTACGTATAAGGGATATCAAGTTTGAGATTCCTGCAATTTTTCCTTTTTGAGATATTTTGTTCACACACACACACACACACACATAACAGATCATTTCCTTCTTCGTCTTCGGGGGACCTCAAAACAAGCATTTCCGGTGAAAACTCGAGTCTGAAAATTTTACACGATCGCAATAATTCCTCCTACAGCAGCAATACAAACACTGGCAGTGAAGCGAGAAATGGGAAAATTATTGGAATTTAAGTAGAGTAACTAACTGCTCAATTAATTTACTGAATAGCTTTAAAACTTTGTTAACTACCTTCCTTTAGTAACTACTACTTAAAAGCTGATAAAGTGATAAATTATAAAGTTTTAAGTGGTGACAGCTAGATGTAACTAAAAGAGCACAGAAACAAAAAATCTGGTGTGAAACGACTTTTCTCTTACGCAATTTACATAGCTGTAACTGACTAATTCTATTTTAATATATAACGTTTGATGTTTAGTTGTCTTCAAGATGCATGAACTGAACGCGAGAATCTAAACTATAATATCGATTTTTTTGATGAGAGCATAATCTCCCTATCCCTCGAAACCTCCCTTAATTGACATTTTTCGGAAAAGTTTCATAAAACCCATTGGTTTCTTTGTGGAGAAAATCGCAGGAAACTGTTCAGTAAAGTCGCACTTCCGGTAAACTGATTTTCTTCAAATTCGGAATTTCGGCAAAATATTTGATTCTAATTAATATTATATAGATTAAAGAAACCCCCTAGAAAGAAATAAGAAATTGAAATAGTACTTTAGAAAAAACAGATTTTCAATTCTTGTTCAAACCCCCTGAAATGAATTTTCCCGTAGAAATGTTACAATTAAAAGTTGTAGCTCTTAATATATGTAGTTGATTAAAGAAAATCGTTAGAACTATTTTCGAGAAACTTGCAAAAAAAGTAAAAAAACCATCGGAAGTCAACCAATGTGGTACTTCCGGCTTACCGCTTTTTACCAAAATCTTATTATCTGATCTTCTGGCATAAACGAAATATCATGTTGATCTGTCCGTGATTTTCAGTATTTTAGTAATGGGTGCACACCTCTCCATACACGTACATGGACACACACACACACAGACTATTTTCTAAAAACTACTTTTTCGGATTAAGGAGCCCTTAAAACATGTATATCCGATGAAAACTCGATATCGAATATTTGATACGATAACAATTGTCCCTCTTAACAGAGTAGGAGAAAGTAAAATGGCCCTGACACTACTATTTTTTAAATCATTATATTTTAGTTATAAAAGTATATTTGGACAAATACCCGAGAAATGTAAAAATTACAAAAAAACAAAAAAAAATTAGTTAGTTTTAAAAGGTCTGAAATACAATCTTCAACTGAATAAAATCTTATTTTAATATTAAAATGCAAAATTACTTAAATGACTTTTTAAATACTTTCATCCCTAAAACGCTGTTTACATACTAACTTTAAATTCAGTTATACTAATTTTAATTTTTTTTTTACCAATTGGTTAATAACGCTATTTGTAAAAAGGAGTTTCATTTTTATGATTATTTTACATTTTGCGGAAATTTTTAAACTAAATTATTATTATTTGAAAAGGCTTTAATTTTTATCACTAAATGTACCTCAAAAATATCCATGTTTTTCTATAAGTAAAAGAAAAAGTTATCTCAATCAATTAAAAAAAATCAAAATCCTAGAATTATTTTTTTTCTTTCTATTTATAATAGTTAGGAATTTATTATTATTTCTGCTTATTAAAACTTCGTTAATTAAGCATTTCTTCATTTTATTTTGATGGTAGTATTTATTACTAACGCAATAGTGTACACAACTGTTTTTTTTAGGTATCTCATATTGTGCGGAGAAGTAGATTCTTGCCGTTTATATAGCATTTCCATTGCTATTTATATAGCATTTCCAAATTCAAAATCTGTAAAAATATTCATGAAATAAGATACACTGATGATAATATTAATAAAGAAAGTCGACAAGTTGTTGATAAGAAAAAAATCATGTTTAAAAATTTGTTTAAACAATTCATATTCTCTGTCACTCCTTACTCCATTGAAGAAAGGAAAATTTAGTAATGTTTGTGTAGAGGAAGTACTTCACTGAGTTTTCGATTAAATACGATATGTTTGTTTTGAAAATTCCTGTTCAAGAGGAAGATATAGCTAAAGAACGTTGTTTCTTTGTGCGTGAATATAAAACAGCCTATCTCAAAAATGAAAATAGAATAGTTCAAATTTTGATATTCAATGAAGTTGGATTTTTAAATTCAGGAGGTTTCTAACAAAATCGCATCAACGGGTGTGCAATCCTGCGGATTTTCACTTTTACTTAAATCTTTTGAAGCTGCTTTTTATTTCGTTTTAGGAAAAAAAAGAACAAGAAAAAAAAGATTTTTTGAGAAAAATAAATAAATAAATACAATTCGTTTTCATTTTTCTGTTTGTTTGTTAAGGTTTCTAACCTTCAAATTCTCTTTTAAACTACTGTATGAAATTCAAGCACAGATAAATTACTATTCGTTTCTCAATTTCTTCAACAAAACATTGATGCATAAAGAAAGAAAAAAAAACAATGCAAATCTGTGTTTGTAAGAAACGCCCAGTACTAAACAATAACCAGGAATTGGTATATAGATTGAATGTATTCAGTCCAATATCATAACAAGTATTTTCGTACACTCAAAATGAGATGTGCTGCCTTTCGTTGCTTCGAAATAGGGCAATTTTTTTATTTTAATATACATTTGATCGTTTAAGATATTACTGATGATTATGAAATTAAAATCGCTGTGGTGTATGATTATAAGATTACTTAAACTTAACCCTTCATGGTGCTCTCTATTGGATTTACTATATTTCTGTTATCAGGATGGCGGAGGAATGCCATAGTTCTTTCGCTGGATGTTCGTTTGAATAAATCTGTACGGTAACCTGTTGAATAATTTTCTCAGACAAAAGTTTCAAATTAAGTGATAGGTCTCTGTAGTTAGCAGACCAAGTATTTCGAAACCCTTTGTTGACGTCATCAAGAAAATCATAAAAAACTAAAAAAAAACTGTTCAGTAAAGTTGTACTTCCTGTTACTCAATGTTCTTCAAACTCTGAATTTCGGCAACACATTCAATTCTAATTAATATTATGCAATAACCTAAAATAGCACTTTCAAGAAAGCATAACCCAATCCCTTCACGTAAACCACCTAAAATGAAGTTCCTGAAAAAAATTATTCAAATAAAAGTTAAAACTTTTTTCACGAGTTAGTGTAACAGGCTTAAAGAGAATCGGAGAAAATAGAAAAAGAAAAACAAATTCTATTCAATAAAGTGGTATTTCCGGTGAAGATTTTGACCAAAATGTTAGGGTACAAACACACAGGCAGCGACGCGACGCGACTATGAGCGAAGCTATCAAATATATGTGAACATATGGCATAAAATACACAGAGCGCGAAGCGAAGCGACGCGACGCGATCTAGCGCGACAACCTCTGAACAAATCAGTTTGATTTTTACAAGCGACTAGAAGAGACAGCAGTACGTGTACAGTAGTCGAGATGGATAGTGAGTTTTAATTAGTGAAGTTTTCTCACGAGAACCGATTTGGCAATCAAAGCATATTCATCACAGGAACAGAGGACTATGGTTCCTTATGCGTTATTCTCCTTAATATGGGAACTAAATGGTGGTATTCTCCGTACACTTCCCTCCCTTCATATACCTCATTTATACATTCCCTTTTAACACCACATTGCAAGTTTTTAATTTAATTAAAGGATTGTCGCACAAAAAGTAAAGTATTAACTAGCATAGTTCAAACTGGCTACTCTTATTGGTTCTAGTTCCAAGTCGCACCGCGCTGCATCGCTCTCTATGTGTTTGCATGTCGCGTCTAGCCGCGTCGCGCCCTATCGCATCGCGTCGCGTCGCTGTCTGTGTGTTTGTACCCTTAGTCAGGCCCCCTAGTAGAACTGACACGAAATATCAAGTTTGAACTATCTTCGACACCCCCTCTCACCAATTTCAAAAAAGCACTTTTTCAAATTAGGGAACTTAGAAGTGTACTTTCGGTGAAAACTCGATGTTTGACACATTGCAATGCTTCCTCTTACAGTAAGAAAAAGACGAAAAAAAATACAAGTGACAGACAGAGAGTGACAGAGGGGATTATGTTAAGAAAAACACTATTAGAAAATAATTCTTACTGCCTCAACATTGTATTAGTTTTCACGCAAATATTTTCATTAATAACATTTCAAGAATATTTAACTAATATTTGGAAAAGATTTAGAATATATTTTGGAAAAAGTTGTATATGAATGCTGTATTAATAATAATACTGGTATTAAGCAGTGTAATTAATTGATGTATAGACCAATATAATTCAAATTTGCTCAATCTCCCGGGAGATGCGCCTTCTACTAACACTGAAAAAAATGAGATAAAAAAATTATTCCTTACTTTGCAACGAATGCTAGTAGTCTAGCTGGCACCGCTCATCTGCCAACAGACAGCGAAGCACAGATTTTACTATATATTCTTAGCATGTGAAAATAAACTGATTGCCTGGAAATCGATATCAACAGCGATTTTCATATAGCTAGTCAGTCTCCGCCGTTCAAAAATTAGCACATAATGAAATAAAAATACGACTTTTAGTTGTTTGCAAAATTAAAATTTAATACAGGGTTAAGAATTTGAAAATCCTAAAAATAGCTTACAAAACAGATTTCAAAAATAATAAAGATTTTTCTATATCCAAGTGGTAAGAATGAGATTATTTGTCTGAAGCAATTTTTTTTCTCTTTATTTTAGAAATTTAAACTGAGTAATTACTGAAGGAAATGTAATCACATGATGGGAAAAGCTCTAAAAACTGAAATTATCCCATGTGTCATACAATCATGTATAAACTGAACTAATGACTAAAAGAACTAAACCTATGGCAGACCAGCCCTTGAAGGGCCTAGTGCAGTGCGGTTTTGTGGGATCTAGAAGTTCGAGAATTGAAGTACACTGATAATCAGATACTGACAAAGATACTCTCTGGATTTTACAGCTAACCAAGAGAAAGAAAAATAGTAAGGTAAGGCTACAGTGCGAACCGGCATGACAGTCTAACCTGATAGAGTGTTGCTTTCTTGTAGGAAGTAGTGTCGAGCCTACCCCATGAACCCTCCTTCTTTGGTTTTCTGCTAGGTGTGTAGGGGGATCTTGACTATCCTAGGATGTAATGTTGAGGGATTATGATGGAAGTTCAATAATATGCTTCCTATGACGTATAGATCGGTGTCTATATGTCTGTTCAACGTGCAGGTGGATATCTCTATGTCTGAGTCCATCACTCTAGGCCTACCGAGCTTGATGTATGTAGCAGCGGTTAAACTAACCTTCGCTACCAGGATTGCTATTATAATTTCTTTTTCTCCAAAGCAATATTTTTAAGTAAAGAAAATTTTTGCTATTCATTTTTGTAACCTGGATAGAAACTTATAAAAGTAAAGTTTTGGTGAGTTAGTACTTAGTTCTGGTGAGTACTAACTCTTCAAAAATATCTGTTCACTCATTCAAAAATAGTTTAGCAAGCGTTATATCCAGATTATAAACTTTTTGTGAACTTTTTTATTTATAGTCCTCTTGTTCCTCGTTTTAATATTAAAAGCCAGCTTTGCCCTTTGCTGAATAAAAGGATTCCAGTTCTTTTGTGCTTCAATTGCTAAATTAATGTTTAAGTTAGGGGTTACCTAATTTTTTCATGTTTTCTCACCAACATGAAACATTTGCTTTCTCATCAATTCAAAATAGTGTGTACAATATAAATTTTTAAAAGGATTCTCAAATCAGAGCCTCCAGCATTCAAACTAACAAACGAAATAAATATCTTTTTGTTCGTTAATTTACGCCTTTTGGGCTAATAAATTTAATATTTGTTTTGTGTATTTTGGGACAACAGCGACTTTTTTTTTTTGAGCGGCCTATATAATTAATTGCTATTCTACAAAATATTCTTACATAATTCCAGGCAGCGCTTCTCAATCAACTTCAAAGACATTTTCTCCCTTTTGCACACTTTATAACAGAAGATAAGTTGATACTGTCGACATCGTTGCTTTCAATTATTCCAATGAGTTTTTATAGAAACCTGAGCTGTGAAAAAATTAAAATGTGACAAAAAAACAACAGAAAGTCGGTGTTTCCAACTTTTTTCACACTTTTGGTACATTTTTCTTTTGACCAATGAAATTTATCCTTGAATATTTTCGGTTGAAAATTCATGAAAATTATATAGGTATTTATTTTACTCCCAAAACCCTGTTGGATGTTTAAGTCCATAGAACTCCAAAGTTTCATCAACCACCAAATATGATAACGAACCGTTTGGCAGCGTAAGATTTGATCTAAGTATTAAATAATTACGGAAATTACAGAAAAACTACAAAGTTATCCTGCTTTGAAGAAGACAATAAATGATGGAAGCAGGTGGGAAGCTATCAATATGGAGCTACAGGAAACAGATATCGTACTCCCCAGCTGAATTATAAGCATAAATTATGTTAATAAGCTGGTAAATATTCTGAATGAATTGATATAAACTTTAACAAAGACTCTTAATAAATTTTATTGTAAATAAGTCATTTTTTCTCTATATCTCCATCGTCATTATTAGGGTTTGGATTTTAATGTTTGTCCAGCTTAAACGATTGTTGGGATTTTAAATTGCATATTTTAAATATTACGCAATAGTTGCTGTTAGATCTTTATGATATGTGTTTATATATGTATATTAATATATAGTTGGGTATATGAGAAAGTTGACGGGTTTAAATAAAAAGACAAGTTTCCAAGAGGGATATCCCTTTATTTCCTTCCTGAAAATACACTGATCTAACTAACGGTGTACAGAGCAGGGATTTGTCTAACGGGGCCTTCCAGACACGGGCAACCCTTCTCTGGCATCTGCTCTTCTGTCCATGATTGGCTGGTGCACGAGGAATACAGAAACGTTCGGAGGACCACCTCAGCAAGTGAGAAATATTGGGATGAGCGAAGTAGCTTCAATTGTGGTATAAGAAGAATGAACTTGTGGTAAATGTTAAAAGCTCATTAAATATTAGAAACTGTACCAGAAGGACTAGAATATGGAACCAAAAGCACATGGAAAAAGAAAGGGCTAAAAAATGAATATCTTCTGGTAGATAAATGACAAAAGGATGACCCCTTTCCTAAATATTAGATGAGGATTGCAAATAAAGTTTTATCTCCAGTAGTTTAACATTAAGATACTTAACAAGAAATACGAGCTAGGTCATATAACATTAAAGATCATACAAGCACTGGTTAAAGGTATTCACTCAATAATGGTTAAAGTACTGCTAACAAACCCCTTAAATGAAACAAGAAATTAATTATTAAATGATGAATTAACGATAAGAACAAATTGATACACTAGGGCAGATTTCTTGGACTTACATTAGATAAAGATTCTGGTCTAGAAGCCAATATTAACAACATGGTGGCAAAGATAGGAAGACTGTTTAACATGTTTTACATAATCAGTGTTCCGGTAGAAACAGGAAGTATTGCAATCGTGTTAAATTTTCTATCGAGTTTTCACCGGAAATATACATTTGAGATCCCCTGAGTCAGAAAAAGTGGTTTCAGAAATTTAAGCTCAGTGTGTGTTTGTGTGTAAGGTTAGCATAACTCAAAGACTGAAAGTCGGAGAAAGTTCAAACTTTATATTTTATTGACGTTCTACCAGGGGGATGTGATGATAAGTTTTGGTCAAAATCGGTCAACCGGAAGCACCATTTTGCTGATGGATATTTTACTTTTTTGAAATTTTCTCGAAAATGTCTTCAACGAATTTCTTTAGGTTGGTGTACTAACTACACATACAAAGAACTATAACTTTTATATAAACCACATTCGGAAAAATTAATTTTAGAGATGTATTGTGGTGGGATATGGTAGTGCTCAGCTCAAAGAAAAAATCATTGTATTAAGTCTGCATTCCCAATGATATAACGCTCAACAAGTTGAATGCAGCAGTAAAACATCTCATACAAGTTACAAATTTGAAGAAAATTTGTACATTTTGCAAAAAGAGAACGTTTTGAGAGTGTTTCTCACTGGTTTTTTTTTAAGCAGTTTTCATTAATTTTACTAAATTTTTACACTAATTTATGTGTTAAAAAAAAAACTTATTTCTAAAAGATTCATTCAAATTAATTAAAAATAAGAAGGACATTAAATCTGTAACAATTCTACAGCGTTTTCTGCATGTAAAATAATTTCACGAACATGATAACATTTCCTGAGTAATAAAGGGTTCATGAATAAGCTAATTGACCCCGGTTTACAGCCTTTACGAACAACTTAAATTTAATATTTGCTGTATTATGAAAGTGAATGTCCCACTAGGGAGGCACTAGTATGGATGTTCCAGATTAACAGTCTCCATATTTGGAACAAAAATCTATTTGGAGTTTAAATATTTTTTTCTTCAATCTTTGGATAATGTGACGATTATTTCACAAAATTTAGTGAAGAAAGTTCAACTTTCACATACAAATTATTTTTCACATACACACTATTTTCTCGCATTAGTGTGTAAGGTAACATTATTCAACTAATTAGCCAGACATCTAGCGGCAATACGGGGAAACAAGTTCAAACCAGATCTGGATTAGAGGTTATACCAAACGGAACAGGTTACAGAGAGAGATTGAGTATTTAATTTGAATTAAAATATATTCTCAGTATTTGTCCTTTTTTATATTCACATAAATTAAGAACCAATTTAATATGACTGCAGAAAAAAATCTAATGTTTACCTGAGCAAAGTATTTATTACAACTCTCGTACAGTTTGACGGGTAAAAGTCATACTTTTCTCACTTGTTTAATAATAACTATTCATTTTTTTATTCCAATAATCCTGTTTCAATAATACATTTTCTCTCGGAGATCTGCACATATTTATGTATAATTCCACAAATAAGTGCTCAAAGTGTAGGAAATCAAAAATATTTTTAGCAAATTGTCTGTCATCTCTTTTGCAAGGTTGAACTTATATTCCAATTAATATTTATCTCTGTCACATCAAAGGTTAGTTCAGAATCCATCAACCGGAAATCCATTATTATTATTATTTTTTTTTTTCAGTTTTACGATTTTCTCGAAAATGGCTCTAATGATTTTTTTGTTAAACTTTGCATTCTAACCATTATATATAAAGCCCTTTATTTTCTATTTGGAACCTTTTGGTACCACATTGATTTTTGGTGAGTTCTGGGGAGAAATGCAACGTCAAGCTTTCCTCTAAACAGGCAAATCAGTACAACAGACGGTACATATCATCTAAATAATATTAATGATACATTAAATGGAAAGCTGAAATTCCCAGTTTGAAGAAAACAGTTTATCAGAAATGCCACTTTACAGAATTGTTTTTTGAAATTTTCACGAAAAATTACTCTTAGGATTTCCATTTAAACTCAATCACCTCAATCAATGATTTTTAAAAAGATATTTCCGAAAAACATGTTTAGGTGTTTGTGGGCACTGTGAACTTGATGTAAACAGTCACAATGACAGTTTTGCTGAGAGGACTGATGCAGGCCCTGACGGTGTTACATTCATGGTGGTAGTTACTCATGTAGCCAGTCCCTGTGTCTTAAATTAATAAATGTGTATTAGTATGGTTCCTCACCACCTATCTATATTTATATGTAAAGTTAACTAAGCGTTAAAAAAGTTGATAAGAAAATTTCTCAATTAGAATTATATTAATTCTAGGTAAGAGAAAGTGGTATGAGTATTTCACACCAGACTTTTTTAAATTATTAATTCACTTTCAATTAATATTTTTAGCTCCAACTTTCATTTGTTAACAATATTTTCATACCTTATACGACATATTTTTTTTGGAACCCTAATCAAAATCAACACGATATTATCTGCACACTTTCTACAACAGACGTCATGAACATTCATCTCTTAAACATCTTCCACTTTAAAATACTCTATTATCTGAATATATATTTTACTTGTGTTCTGATGTTAAGAAAATGTACAGTTAAAAGCTTGAAATATATTTTTTTATTTCTTTCTACATCTTGACTCATCAGCAGTTAATTCAGAAATGTCACATATTTCCAAACAAATTTACTGTTGAATAAAATCAAACTGTAAGGAAAGAAATACATACCAATTTATTGTAAAACCTCAACTGAAATAAATCTTTTCATAAAAAGTGAATACATACATACCTAAATTATAATACTCAGTAAATTGTAATATTCACTTCTAACATAAGTGTTTTTCATGAAGGATTTATTTGAGTTTAGTTTTCCTTACAGATAAAAAAAAAGAAAATAAAAATAGCAGAATGTAATGCTTATGAAATTATTTACAGAAACAGTTGAATGAAAAAAATCCTACTTATCTAGTTGAAATTACAAGTATTTAACTTTAACTACACTTCTCAGTATTAAAGACCGAAAAAGAGAAGGGTATAGCCAAGTGGTTAGCGTACTGGACACTCGCGCGGAGGACCCGGGTTCGAATCCAGCTGTGCTACCCTTAGATTTTTCTCTTCCTAGGAATCTTTACAGCTCACTGTCCGGTGATGGAAGTTTGTCCGTAAGAACACTGTCCGGATGCCGGCAGTGCACTGAGAAGGCTCCGGGCACCAGTGACCATAGAATGTTGACGCGCCTTAAATTAAAAAAAAAACACGAAAAGAACTGGTTGATTTTAACAAGAAATTCGCTTTTGATTTCCAGAAGATATTTTAAAAATATTTTTGGTCCAACAACTTTTATTTATTATCTTAAAGCAATAAAAACAAGTTTTGATTGTAATTAATTATGTATTACTATTGAACATTAAGCTTAAAGTCTCTTCACTTTTTTCATTGAAGATCATGTCAAATTTTTTTTGGATTGAGTCTAAGGTCCTATTCGAAAATACCTTACGGTTTACTAACTATTTACCGGAGAGCATTAAGTATGTAAAAGATATGAGAATGAACAAAGAGGAAATTTTCTGAATAGGTTATCTTTTTTTAAGTCGCTTTATGGAAAAACTTGGTCTGTTTTTTGCTCACATTTTCTATTACTTTCATTTGAACAATTTTTCCGGGAAAAAGTTTTTGGAGGGATTCTGTAGCAGCTGATTGCGTGCGACTCGGTACACTTAGAAGACCTTGTCGGTGGAAATAAACATTCACAAAATACGCCGATTTCTCAGGAATTCGCAGTAAGAGAAAGTCATGTCACACAACAGTTATGTTATTTATATAAATAATAGAACACTAACTTCTTTATATTAAATGTATTTTTTTATTAATAAAAATTAAATCTAATAAAATATTACTCCCATAAAAAGGCATATTATTCCAATGTAAAAGTCCATTCTTTTTGTTCAAGTGCAAGATCTCGACTTTGAGACGATCATTTAAATATTTATCTTTGCAGCTATTATTTTCATTTTTCTTTCAATAAAACAATTTCAGTTCAGCTTTGCCTTTTCTACCTAGGCAAAGACAGAAAGAGATAAATTAAAAAATTAAAATAAGAAAAAACAATGAACTTTAATACACAATTTTGTTTTGTTTTTACTTTCTCGAATTACTGTAAGAAGAATATAGCATCATTACTACATTACTACTTATGTATTACTTTCTAGGAAAAAATACAACGTCAAGCTTTCCTCTAAACTGGCAAATCAGTACAATAGACGGTACATATCATCTAAATAATATTAATGATACATTAAATGGAAAGCTGAAACTCCCAGTTTGAAGAAAACAGTTTATCAGAAACGCCACTTTACAGAATTGTTTTTTGAAATTTTCACAAAAAATGACTTAAGATTTCCTTTAAACTTGACATTTTAATTGTACACCTATAAATCTATTCTGGAAAAATACGTTTTAGGTGTATATGGGCACTGTGAACTTGATTTAAACAGTCACAATAACAGTTTTGCTGAGAGGACTGATGCACAGGCCCTGACGGTGTTAATTCATGGTGGTAGTTACTCATGTAGCCAGTCCCTGTGTATTAAATTAATAAATGTGTATTAATATGGTTCCTCACCACCTATCTATATTTATAAGTAACAGCTGGAAACAGGATGTATGGCGAGACGTTCAAAGTGTCGATTCGAGTTTACCGAAAGTACACATTTTGAAGTCCCGTGAGTCCAAAAAAGTAGTTTTTAAAAACTATTTTCTGCTGTCTGTCGGCGAGTTTGTAGTCACTACAAGTCAAAAATGAAATTCTATGAAGTTGTTCAAATTTGATATTTCGTCTAAGTTCTGCAAGACAAAAAGGTTTTTCAAAAATCGGTCCACCGGAAGTACCATTTTACTCTGAGGTTTTTTTTTAATTTTTAGCGATTTTCTGGAAAATGGCCACAATGATTTCTTTAAACTTGGTCTACTAACTACACACATAAATTGCTATTACTTTTATTTGAACATTTTTACGGAAAAATTCATTTTAAATAGTATTATGGTGGAGGAGGAGGAGAGTTATGCTTTCCCCTAAAGGGCTATTTTAGCTTTTATACGTTTCTATAGCCTACTTAATATAATTACATACAATTAAATGTGTTGCCGAAATTCCAAGTTTGGAAAAAGTTTGACCGGAAGTGGGATTTTACTGAACACTTTATTCAGTTTTCTGTGATTTTTTCCGTGAAAATACCGATGAATTTCATGACACTTGGTAGTGTACTGTGCGTAAGGAGAGTCAATTATCGCTTTTTAACATTTTCCAAGACAAAACATTTAAGTGGGGATATGGAGAGTGATGAGTTTCTGGATTCTTTCTAAAAAAATCGTTTTATTAAGTTTGGCTTTTTTTCATTGATATGAGAATGAGACAACTAAACCCTAGAGTGTTTCACATTAAAAAGGAATCGGGGGAAAGAGTCCTGTTAGTTTTCCCTCTAAACTGCCATTTCGATTTCCTTATAAGATTCCATCACCTCACATTCCGAACTTGAAGAAAATGGATTCAGTGGAAGTGCAAAATTTCCTGATTAATTTTTCCGCGATTTGCTCGACACTCCCATAAAGATGCCTAATATTTTTGTTAGTGACTTTAAAAAAAAAAAAAAAAAAAAAAAACTGCTTTTAGGTGTCGGTTGTGGGAGTGCTGGGATGTTACGCTATTCCTGGAAAGTGCCATTTTTTATACTGTAAAATCCCCCCCACCACCACTGTCTTAATATTGTATGGAAATAAAATAATTAGTTGAAATTCCAAGTTTAAAGAAAATTTGTCTTTGAGAACAATGAGGACTGCAGTAAGAGAAAGTTGTGTGAGTGTTTCACGTAAGATTTCTTTTATTTTTTAAATAAGTGACCAATGAAATGTAATTATAGTCTTAATAAACAAAAAAAGAAAAAGATAAAAGAAAATAACGAGGAATCATTGTTCTAATAATATATGTATTCCCAGATGTGTTCGCACGCCATTGAACCAATTCATTCTTCGTTCCCATCGCTTTCGACAATATTGTGTTAATTTTTATGTAGGTAGATATACACATATATATTTTGCGTTTTCTGTATGTAATTTAACGGTATGTTTATATTTGTCAGTAGAAACTTTTGGAGCCTATATTCAATGCAATGTGTAACGCATAATAAATTTGTTCTACTGGACTAATTACTACGATTGAGCAGCTGCTAATATTCTTTGTGGCTCTAAAAAAATAAATTATGGGACCAAGCTTTTTCAGATTTACTTTAGTCTCCATTTATATATTGGGAGAAAGAATAATTTGAATAAAACTTTTTCTATAACGAGAAATATGAAGAATTAACATTTGGCGTAGCGCGTTGGTCACGCACGCGGAGGACCTGGATTCGTGGGTAGCAGTTGCTGCCGTTAGTTTTTATCTTACTAGAAGCTTCTACAGCTCACTACCCGGTCTGTAAAGTGAGAATACTTTCCGGAAGCCAACAGTGCGCTCTGAGCGCCAATGAAATTGTTGCATCTTAAATTAAAAAAAAAAATGAACATTTGGAATGGAGCTAGATGACTGACCTGGGTAGGTCGCTTCTTAAGACATGATGGCATCATTTTGTACAAACCAAACAAAGACCAACAACAGGCAGAAAACGAAGCAGCAACTCTACGAAGTTGGGTGTTATATAAGCCAAGGAAGAAAAGAAGAGGGCCGGGAAGTATGAAGGGAGATTTTCTGGAGGATATAGTTCTAAGAGAGCTAAACAACCATCAGGTGAATATGGAAAAGATTCTCTCTTCCAGCGTCGATTTGGGGCATACAGAAATTATGGTCATCCTACTCATAAAAGTAATAAATATGAATATTTACTATTCATTTGTTAGTTCAATAGTAAACATGCTATATGAATATAAAGCATGACGAAATTTCCAGGTAAGCAATTATAAATTCAAATTTATTTAAATAACAATATAAAATAATAAAATCAATTATGGTTGGAGCAGTAACTATTTCCATTTTTCAGTGATTTTTGTTGGTCGGGGAGAATTGCGTTACGATATACGTGAAGAAGGTATGGACTATAATGCCACGAGTTTGAAGATCTATTGTGGCTCTTTGGGTGCTAGTTTTTGTATTTGTATGTAAGTCGGTTTCTGTTGCAATGTGTAATTGTGAATGAATGTGTGAATAGTGTGAAGCTGTGAAGTGTCTGTGTATATGCTAAACCCTAAGGTTTTTCACAAATCAACTACATCTACAGGTTCTATGTGGTTCTGTTGTATGAATGTTGAGCGGTGTGAGTGTGTAAATGTTATTAGACCAGGATACTCGAAAGGATACCAGGTTCGTTGAAGAACTGGCATGGGCGGCAAGTCCACTTCCTTCTACGAGACTAATGAAATCGCTTATACAGTTCTAACTGTTGTTGTCTCTGTTGCGGGTATCCTAGCCTAAAAAACAAAACAACACTAACACAATATTCATAAGTATCGGTAGGCACACACACAATCACATATAATGCATCACGCGCACCAGCCACAACAGATCTCCTAGGTCATAATGAATTTGGTTCTGCAGGTCACTTGCAGTTTACTTATTTTTCTCATTCTAGTTATCCGGTTGCAGAAACTATCTTAAATTAGCGCCCCAATTCCGTCAGAATACCCCTAAATTACATTTTCTGAAAGAAAAAAAAATTCAAATGAACGTAATCATGTGTAATCAAAGTTCATACGTGTATTGTAAAATATATATCAAGTTTTAACAAAATCATTGCAACCAGAAAACTGATTGATTATTCATTAGATTCATATATATTTGAAACAGCTACCTTAAAAGAAAAAGTGCAAGGTCACTATTTTCCTGGGTGCAGACACCAACTGATTATGTAATAAATTATAATAAACAATAAATATTATTTCATTTAATTTAATTTATGCTAATTACTTTTGTCTCTGTTTATGAAAAGAAATAAGTAATAAAAATAAGCACTGAATGATTTTTTCCTTCAACATTCGTCAGGGAAAAACAAAAGTAGATTTAATTAATAATGAAACACCTAGTCTTTGAACTTTTCTTCTTTATGGCAGTTAATGATTGGAGCAATAAACTGTGGTTGAAAGAAGAGCAGTTAATATAACCAGCAGGAATTTAAGATACTTCGTGGCAAACTAATTTCATTAAGTTATTATATCTGCAATTAAATATTTGTAAAGGAATGATGTTCGGATATCTCTCGATGAATTATCAAATAATTCTAGTCAACTAAATTAATATAAAGGCCTTATGCAATTTTAAATGAAATATTTCTACTTATAATAGTAATAAAAATGTTTATCCTGCACGGGTTCACTTTCTATTTTCTCCTACTGCCGTAAGAGGAAGTACTGCGATTACATTACATTTTCTAAATTGAATCGTCTGCAAAAAATAATGTCGGGAAAAAATGTTTTTAGCGAATATTGTCGTTTAGTCTGTCTGTGTGTTGAACAAAATATCTCAAAAAAATAAAAATCGCAGGAAGCATAAATTATTTCATTTAGGGTTTCGACAAAGAACTTTTATTTCTTCTGGAGGTCTGTGAGGTATACTGAGGCATTATTATATCTCCTTCACAATACCGATCACTGATATCCCACCACCTAGAAGTTTCCCTTGGAAGTTAAAGGATTTAAACATTTAGTAAGAAATCTGACTTTTAAGAAAAGAGCAATAAGAGAACTTAGTGTGGCTGTTTCAAATCAGATTTTTTTAAATTTTTTTATCTTTTAGAGCTGTAAAAGAAAGTCTCTTAAAGGAAGAGTAAGTGTTTTTAGAAATTGATTTGTTTGTTTTTATGTCTGCCCAACTCAAAAAACAGAAAATCACAAAAAGATAGAGCTAATTATTTCATTTAGATGCTTCAACAAAATGGATCAATATACAACAATAATAGTTTAGCCAGGATTGGCGGATCTCAAATGTACCAATTTATTGAATGAATTTTTCTATATTTCTCACTTCCTCCAAAATGTTTCAAAGTTTTCCTTTAAACCTGGTATGTCAACTGCACATATGAAGATCTACAACTTTGAAACATTTCATCTTACTGAAAATTTATCTTACTATGTTCCTCCATAAATATTTTGCTCAAAGTCCAAGATTGAAGACCACTTTACGAATTAACCAGAAGCACTTTACTGAATAATTTTTCAGTTTTTCTCTAATTGTCCACGAAAATTGCTCCAACGATTTTCTTGAAACTTGCTACACGTTTCCGGGGAATTTTCAGTTAACGCGTTCCTGGAGGTAGCTGTGAAGTCTAGCTCACCTCTACAGTCCCATTTTATTCTTGAGGAAGAAATACGTTTGAGTTTATCATGAAAGAGTTTTTATTTTTGTTTGTTTTAATCATTATTTAATTAAGCCATATAGACTGATATGTTCCATCAATTTATTTATATTAAAACTATTAACTTTCTGTTTGGTTAACATTCTGAAAATGTAATAGTGGTACAGTGGAAGACAATATTGAGCTGTATGGAAGTTGGCAACGTGCCAGCAGATGTCCTCTTTCCTAACGTAATAATGTACTATTCAGTGTTATTCATTCACTTAGCATACTCTCATATCCCATACGATATGAATAAGGCCCTACGACTCACTTTCAAAAACCACAATATTCTAACAACTAACAATAACACTTAAATATATAGCATAATAATAATTGATTAGAGGTTTTCTAGATTATATGTACCTACACTTTCAGTAAATCACAAACTTTGATTTACTTACAACACAAACTTTTGTAAATTTACAAAATTGATAAATTTTTTAAAACTTACAATTTTCACTAAATGTATGTCTTCGGCTTTATACCAATGAAAGAATCTAAACTTAATAAAATGACTTGGCTTTGAGGAAACCATAATCTCATCAGGTTTTTTAATTTTCGTTAAATGAATTTCTCGAGAAGTTTCAAACAAAAGATTTGAAATTCTATATTCATAGTTACTATACAAATTTAATGAAATTCATCGCTATTTTTATGGAGAAAATCGGGAAAATTGAAAAAACTGTTAAGTAAAAATCCACTTCCGACTTATTAATTTTCTTGAAACTCTGAATTTTGGCAGTCTAGTTATTTCTAATTAATTTTGTTTAGATGGTAGAATTATAATCAACTAAGATAGCACTTTAAAGGAAAACATAACCCAACCCAAAAGCCCCTTAAATTACTTTACCCGGAGAAATTTTCAAATAAAAGTTGTAGCTCTTTGTATGTGTAGTTGATATACGGAGTTTAAAGAAAATTGTTGCTGCCGTTTTCGAGAAAAGCAAAAACAGAAAAAAATACATTTAGTAAAGTGGGCCTTCCGGTTGGTGGAAATCTTCGTGTCTGATGCGGTGATAGTATCTAAACCGAATACCAAGGTTGAGCTTCCTGCGACTTTTCGTTTTTGAGATATATTTTTCACAGACACACGTACCGACCATTTTCTATAAACTATTTAAGGACTCGAGGACCAACGTTTATTCCGGTGCACGATCGCAATACTTCCATTTTTAATAGTAAGAAAAAGTAATATCACTAGATAATGTTAATAAAAGAGAATTTTTATGAATCAGATTTCCCAAATGTTCCAACAAATGGTAATGATCTTAGAAGAAAAATCTTTTATAAACCAACTAAATTTAAATTATTTCTTAGTCCTTCAATGAATACTTTTTACGTTTTCTTAATGAAGAAGAAGAGGTATGAACATTTTCGAAATTGAGTTTTCACCGGATATATATATTCACAAGTGCCCAATCATTCTCTTTAAAACTCGCATACTATCACTCAAATAAGCCAGTATCATTTCTTGAGACATTTTTCTATGAAAATTGATTTTTGGGGGTTATAAGGGAGCGGTGACTCTCCTCACTATCTCCGGTGACTCTCCTCTCAAAATGTATGCCCATTTCCAAAAAATAAGGACCCTCAGCTTGTACTGAACGGACAAACAATCGAGCAGGTTATCAAGTTCAAGTATCTAGGCCAATGGCTCACGGAGACTTGGAAAATGGATGAAAAAGAATGCAGGTAGGAAGTATTATATTGCGAAATATATGTTTATTTGAACGAATTGCCTTGTCAAATATGCATTAATAAAATCTTAGAACTTTTACCTCTTTTGTACATAATCCTATGTTATATAGCTTGCTAAAATATAAAATTTTATCAAGTTATTTACGAAAGTTGTAAAATTTATCTTAGATAAGGTATTATTTATTTGCATTTACAATGATTATGTTGTTTATTATAAAATAATTATTTGGTGTAATAAAGTTTTCAGTTAAGATTTCTTACTAGAAGGGAAACTAATTAAAACTTTGGGAAGTATTTCATCTAAAATAGGTTTAAATCAGTTATTTATCAATATACACATTGCGTTTCGTGTCTGCAATGCAGAACAGTGTCCTATATTGTGATTCTAGTATTCTCTTTATCTCAGTTCTGACCAGTTCGGAATTATTCATCCATCTTCAGAGGTTGATTTAACCAGTCTTTGGTTAGTCAGTGAGACAAGGAATTGGATGAAGTAGCAAAACCTGGAAAGAACTCCCCAAAAAACATCCTACTGCCGGATATAACACAAAAATTGTGTTTACACGCTTTCATTGTGTAACATGCTAAAAAATGAGTTTAAGAAATGTATACGATCTTCCATGCCGAAGACCTTACTATGAATAAGAAACATGTCTATGTTCTCCCTTAAACTCTTTATTTATTTTTTATGCAAATACATCCTAACACAACTTCCTGATATTTATCTGCTTAATATAATATTTCGTTTAACTTGAAGTACTTCCTGTAAAACTGAAATTCAACAGAAAAACTTTGGAAAAGCCCACATGAGTTTTTCTTGCATACCTTAAATTTTTTTTGACAAATTTTCTTCAAAACCTGAAGTTTTGCAAAGATATCTTTTTTTAATCGGGAAATATGAAACACTGTGACCTTCAAGATATATATTGTGGTTTCCTACGGGTGCCTAGATAAGGAGCTCTCGTCCTTTAAAGAACCCTTTCCAGGATCTATTTCTTTCAGAAATTCCAAGACTTGGAGCGGTTCTAGAGAGAAAAAGTCTCCTCCAAAATCCGGAAAATACCCTTTTAAAACTTTTCAGGAAGTGCAATAGAGTCACTTGCATTCCCACAGAATCTGCAGCCATTCTAAGGTCCCAACTTCTTCAAGCCCCTGAGTTTAAATGCCGCTTAAATGCATTACCTTTAATATTATGTAAGTTATGGAATCATGTAATATCTTCAAATTCCCTTACAGCATTTACAGAAAGTAAAAATTAATTTTAACAAAATGTATTCAAAATTAAATTTTAAGACGAGTGACTTAATTAAATATATATATATTTCTTTTGGCAAGTACAAACATTTGATGAAGTTTTGGACAAGGTAATAAGTTTACTCGCGAATTTACGTCGTGCGAGGCGTTTAAATATTTAGGGTCTATGGTCACAGAAAGGAATGAAACATTGGTGGACATAAAAGCGAGACTAGCGGCAGGGAAAGGTGCCTGTTCGCATTGAAGAAAATACTATGTTTCAGAAGCCTTTCTTGAAAAGCGAAGCTTCTCATATATAAGACCCTGATAAGACCGGTAGTGCTATATGGGAGCAAATGCTGGGTTCTGACCCAAGAGAGCAAGACAGCCTTGAGAGTGTGGGAAAGAAAAATACTGAGGAAAATATATGGTCCAGTAAACGAGGGAGGAGGATGGAGAATCCGTACCAACTTGGAACTGCAAACTCTCTATGGGGAAGCGGATATCGTTGCATGTATTAAAAAAGGAAGACTGAGTTGGTTAGGACATGTGGAGAGGATGGTGGAGAACAGGATCCCTAAACGACTTTTATATGGAAGACCCGAAGGCGTCAGAAAAAGAGGTAGGCCAAGAATGAGATGGCTTGATGACGTCGAGGAGGACTTGAGGAAAATGGGTGTGCGAAGGTGGAGATTAAAGGCTCTTGATAGAGTTCAGTGGAGAGCCTTGATTGAGGAGGCCCTGGTCCTTTCAGGACTGTAGCGCCGAGGAAAGAAAGAAGAATAAGTTTACTGAGGCGATTGTCTAAGAAGCGAACAAAGAACAAATAAACAAACGAACAAAATAACCGGCAAGTTATATATAGTAGTTTTGAATAACGAAAATTTTAGAAATAAAATTGGAAGTTGTATTCACAAATAATCTGAAGTCGTTCAATAAAATAACCAAAACTTTAGAGAAAACAATTTTATGAAAGTTCTACATAAAATGTTTCTTTTAAGTTTCATAATTCCAGAATGATTATCTATCATCACAATGAATATTCTGGGACGTGAAGATTTTGAGGAAATGTACTAAGTGGCGTTTCAATTTATAAAAGAAGAGTTAATGAATGCAAACTATCAGAGTTAACACATTTGAAAGTGTTTCTAAAATTGACAATTACGGTCTAGTTCAATTACTTTGTATCACCAGTTATAATTAAATCTGGAAAAAACGCAAAACTTATATATAAAAAAAAAACCATAATAAAACAAATGAATATTTAGTTACGACACAGAGACAACAGAAACAAAGTTAGTTCGTTACGATTACTTGCATTTAAGGTGCCAGCACTATTATATAAATGTATCATTGAGGAAATTATCTGAACTGTAGCCTTTTATTATGTAATAATTCAAAGCAAATAACAATCGATGAATACACTTTATATTAATAAAACGGAAAGCTCTAAATCTTATCTAAGTAATGTTAATTTGGTTTAAGTTCTAGCCTTTTCTTTATATAAGAAAGAAAACACTCAACTTTAAATGAACTAGAAAGTTTAAAGTATTAAATTACAAATTAATTAAGTCTCATTGTAGTAAAAATATAAACATACTCACGCAAATTCAAAAACAAACAAACTACTCGCAGCTAGTAGTACAAGTGCGTTCAAAATGAAATAACGTCCTACACACTATGCTTTGAATAAGAAACATTATTAAAAGGAGGGGATTATTGTAAAGAATCACAAATTACTAACGGGGCGGTATCTAGTGTGGGAATTATTAACTAGCACAATTTCTTTTTTAAAATTATTAACTTGCCAAACAATAACAGTAATATATCAACACTTCCTGTTCTAAATGTAGATTAATTAAAAGAAAAGTATTTCCTGAGATTAATTATAACTGCATTAAATGATATTCAAATAACAATATATTCACAAGACACCAGATACCTTTTAAGTGCGGTAAGTAAATGTTATTTTTGTAATTCATCCGTTAGCTCTTCAAAAGTTTCTTTTAGGTAGGTCTGGTCCAAAGGAGAAGTCAAAAGTACTGGACTATCCTCTCTATTTTTTTATTCATTATTCTTAATGCTCTAAATTGATAATGTTTACAAAATAAGTATTTCTAGTTATTTTTTTTTTATCAGAAGTCGTTTTGTGGTCTTTCATTATTACTGATTTATTGAAGAAAAATGTAATCATTTCCAAAAAAAAAGAGAAAAACCCTTCACCAAACCTGCCAGGGCTAGTTTTTTAAAGTCTGTAATTTAAGGAATTTTGCTTATATTTTTAAATTACGTTCCTATACACAAATAAAGTAAATGAATCTTCATTTTGGCTTGTCAAACAGAATGTCACTGCTTACTAAGCATCTTAATCATCGGCTGATGTTATTAAGGCATGATTATATTCAGCATATGTATTTCATATATTCCTTTTATGTAGTTCTCTTTATATATATATATAAATACAGATATATATATATATATATATACTAAATACATTCTTTATAGTAAACTAAATACACTAAACTATCCAGCATACTAAGACAGATGCAGCCACTATATATATATAGTGGCTGCATCTGTCTTAGTATGCCTGGATAGTTTAGTGTATTTAGTTAAGCTTAATGTCACAGATCCTCAGAATAGCTCTAAAAAAATTATTGTGTTTCAGAAAAATACTAAAAGAAAATTAATACTATTATTATAATATGCAACTAGTATTCCAATTTAAATAAAATTGTTGGGAACAGTTTTCGAGAAAAAACACGACAAAATATTCTTGTCAGTAAAGTTTCACTTGATTAGTCTGAAAACTTGGAAGTTCAGCTTGGAAAATTCAAATTCAAAATTCAAACTTGGAATTACTGAACTGACTGTTTAGAGAAAAGTTTTCTCATACAACCGCCTTAAAAATCATTTTCCTGAGAAATGTTTCAAACAAACGTGATAGACTCACACTGGTCTATTTGTAGTTATAGTTAGTTTGTGAATTGTTTGAACAAAGTCACTTGAGCCGAAGTGATGGTTAGATGTAGAAGGAGTAACTACAAAGATAAACCCACTATAAAAGTATACAGACAGACTTAGAGATTTACATTGATCCCTCGGAGGTCGAGTTTGTACTTAGAATGTAGTCGGCTGTGTATAGTGTACAATTGTGTATGAGTGACTTTTTGATAGTGAGCTACAGTAGCAGGTCAACTCGGGACTGCATCCTCATGAAAATTAATAGCAAAATTAAGTTTATTCTAGTCTGGGTTCCCAGGAAAATGCGGGCTTCAGGGCTTGAGGGCAACGGAGCGGCAGATATCCTTGACCGAGAGGGCTCCGTAGGAACCCTTATTGGACTTGAACCCTTCTGTAGCATTGCAAGATGCCACTTGAGTGTAGGATAGGTGCACAAGAGAAATGAAATTTAGAGGAGTAGAAGCTGAAGGAATCTTGATGTCTCGGTGATCTAGGTCTGCTAAACTATACTCTAGCAGGCAGAACCATTGCGATAGTCATAAGCATACTTGAGATCTTAAACCCTTCATATGAGGTTGCGATGCCTAAATACGTTGTTTTCGTTGAAATAACTGCCCATATACAAACCACATAAAAAGCAGGAATCCTGGGATTTAGGTGGTCACAAAAATGGTGGGTCAGAGGCAGGCGAACATGTTTTATTAATAGCTACTCGTTCAGGCATACTGCATACAGAACTACTCCAACTAGGCCTTGCGGCTTCTTTATTCCCAATGTAGATTTAATAATGCATATGCATCTCTTGCGCCTGACAACAGATAGCTTATGCAGGTTTTATCAGGAAGAAAAGGAATATGCGCTGGGTCAATATGAGGGACTTGAGTGATTGAGATTTCTTCTCTTTGGGGAAGGAGAAACTAACGTCATCAAGCTTTTACCCAAGAGCCCCTCTCCAGACTCTTAAGTTTAATTAAACAACAGGACTGGAGAGAGTAGTCTAATTTGGGGGTGCCCATAATAGATCAGGGTCGCGATGGCGTAGGAATCTGAATCTAGAATCTATCTATTGTGTACAATTGTAAATGTTCGAGTGTGTGATACTGAGATATAGTGTGCACCAAACAACTGCACACGTCAATTATCTCTGTAGGTCCTAATTATACTTTTTGAATGTTTTACATTATAAGTAATTTAATTTTTTTTTTTTTTTTTAAGGCGTCTCAACATCTGTGGTCATTTGCGCCCGGAGCCTTCTCAGTGCACTGCCGGCCTCCGGACAGTGTTCTCCCGTTACAGACAACACTGTCCATCACCGGACAGTGGGCTGCAGGGGCTCCTAGGAAGAGAAAATCTAAGGGCAGCACGACTGGATTCGAACCCGTGAAAGTAATTTAATGCCGGTAAACATAATGCATTAATGAAAAAAAAAAAAAAGTAACTAAGCGCCTGTACTACTTTTTGGATTGAATAGTAAAAAAAAAAAAAAAAAGTTTCTGAAAGGAAGCTTCTAAAGCATAAAAGAACTATTCCATTGGGAAATTGCCTATTTCCACCTTTTTCAGGATTTCTTTGACCGGAAGAGAAGTAAAGGTGTAAAGTTAGATCTTGAATTTTTCAACAGAATCGATACTTTGTTGTCTGGAGGTTTATACGCATCGATTTTATAAGAATCTGATTTTCTGAGAGAGCTTTGCCATTTAGGTTATCAAAATTATTTTGATAATTATTTATAGTTCAAAAGTTTTTTTTTTCTTTTTTTAAATAAATGTGAAACATTATTTTTCTAAAATATTTATTCGCAAGCTTTTTTGTTAAGATACAGATTCTCACAATCTTTTCATATTCATTTTCGCGGTACATATCCATTGCTGAAATGTAAATTGCTCCCTAGGGAAGTTATGCTTGTGCTCTCTAAACAAATGTTTACGAAACATTAACCCTACCCTTCTATATTTATGTTAAAACTGTGAAAAAAAAATTCCTAGTTCAATAAAACTGTCAGTTTTGTAACTGTATTAACTACAGTCGTGTGTGTGTGTGTGTGTGTGTGTTTCACACTAGATTTTTTTTATTTAGTTCTCAAACTCCAACAGGCTATGTTTTGACTTAATCTTTCCCAGAACATCTCAAACTCAAATCTTATTAAATAAGAATAAAAATACAAACACATGATTGCTCAACAGATGGGTAGAAGGATACCTAGAAAGATAGATAGAGATGAAGTATCAATAGCTGTGAGATGTGTACCTAATTAAAACATTTCTAAGGTATAAACTTGAATGAAAATTTCAAAAAATACAGTATATCTCATGCTTTTTATATCAGCAAACTCCGGTCTGAATAGTTTCTCTGATTAAATCGCTAATAATTTCAGATAAATGAAGAGAAATTGCAACTGGTAATATCAAACATCCACTCATGATAATACATGTGAAATGATTGACTGCAGTAAATCTTATATGACATATCAGAGAAGATAACAGAATAAAAAATTACAAAGAACAAAGAACTTCGGTGAATATTGTAACTAACAATTTATTTGTATTATTAATACGAGTATTTTTCAGACACCAAGAAATAAAGCATTAGATGGGGAATCCATTCTTGCGTAAGTTCATCAACAGAAAAGTGAAACGATAGCCTTTACTGAGAATATCGTACATTAGATTAAATGCAGGTGGTGATGGTTAAAATGCTTCTCACTACTGCTTCATGGTCTACATGGCACCTACTCGCTTCCAATTTGCTCTCTAGCCTGTCTTTTTGATAAAATTTGAAAGCAACATGGCTTTCCTCCTTACAGGAGTTGAATTAGCAGTCAAACAAACTCTTCCCAATAAAACAACACGAACAGTATTCCCGTTTCCACTTCTTCCTGGATAAACCTACAAAAGCTGTATTGCATGTGCTTTTTAAGCCTGCTGTGGCTGTGACAATGACAGGTTAACAAGTCATTACCATCAGCCCCACTGAACGCCGGAGAGATTGTGTTTGCACCTATTCATTCCTATGGTCGCAAAAGGACTCCGATTCGATGAAGGACGAAGAAAAAACGTCACAAGCAAGATGATTCCCAGGATTCCTGCTTTTTATGTGGTTTGTATATGGGCAGTATTTCAACGAAAACAACGTATTTAGGCATCGCAACCTCATATGAAGGATTTAAGATCTTAAGTATGCTTATGACTATCGCAATGGTTCTGCCTGCTAGAGTATAGTTTAGCAGACCTAGATCACCGAGACATCAAGATTCCTTCAGCTTCTACTCCTCTAAATTTCATTTCTCTTTCTTGGAATTGTCTAGGTAGTACACAAAAGTAAGAGGTCTTTAAAGAAACAAAACACCAATTTTAAAGAAACCCGCTGGGTCGTTTACTGAGAAAAATGCAGAAAGCTGAAACAAAAAATTTAGAAAATTCACAGAAACATTTGCATGCAGAAACATTATGTTCAAAAAGGAGATTATCTTCAAAATCGGAATTTTAGCAATAAATTTACACAATTCTCATTAACTTTATTAGTCGGAAGATCTTGTATAATCTGAAGTGGCACTCTACAGGAATGAAAAACGTTACTCTTGCCTAGAACCTCTTTAAAAAAAAAATTCCCACAAAAATGGTTCATATACAAGTGATTTACATGTATAACAGACATAGAAAGTTAAAAAAAAATTATTGGCGCCTACCATATTCGAGAAAATATTGACAGATAATTTTTTGTCATGATGTTACCAAACAGAATGTCCAAGTTTGAACTTTCTGTAATTTTTAGTTTTTGAGCTGTGTTCTTACTAGCTGTAAGAGAATATAAAAATAAGTAATATTTAATTATAATGTATAATTATGTGATGAATTCACATAATAAGTTTACTAAAATTCATTCATTACGTTAAAGGAAATGCATTTAAATTGAGGTACATACAACCATTTTGAAAAAATTGTCTCACTTTAGGATACCGCTGGTGACCTTAAAATTAAGAAATATTTCATGGGATTTTCATGGTGAGGGAGGTGATAAAAGTGGCTGCTATTAAAATGGATGTCAATAAAGGAGATGTGAGCAGAGGTACGTATTAAGACTGACATAAAAAAAGAAACAAATATATTTCTTACAATAGAGTAATGTTTCTTAAACAGATGAATTAAATTTATAAAAGAGGGAAAGTTAGAGATGTGAGGCTATTTTTTGTTTTTAAAAAAGTCTGTTTATATTGCATGTTATCTCAGGTCAAATAAAAAAATGATTCATCGAAAATGTAAAAAAATGGAAAATGCGTTTACTTCTTTTTAAAAAATCTTTTTACATGCTCTTGATACTTATAAGAATAAGTAATTACGATCGAGTCAAATTCTGGAAATTGAGTTTTCCTTAAAAAATTGAGGTTATTGGAATTAAGAAAAGCGAGGGTATGAACAAAGTATCTCAAAAACGAAAACCCTTAGGAATTTGATGTACCATTTAGGTACCACCAACCATCTAACAATAAGGTTCTGGACAAAATCCAAAAATGGAAGTGTAATTTAAAGATTTTAACTTTACACGATTTTCTCGAAAACCGCTTCAATGATTTTCTTTAAATTCGTTTACTACCTTAACATATAAATGACTGTCACCTTTATTTGAGACATTTTTCCAGAAAGATATATTTGGGGGTGGGGGGTGACATTAAGCTTTCCTCTAAAATATCATCAGTACAAGGTATGTTCTAACCTATATAATATTTAATATACATAATAATAATTTAATATACATAATAATTTAATAACCTACATAAGAGCATTACTAAAATTCCAAATTTGAAAAAAAAATCTTCTTTACCGAACTGATTTTTCAATTTCCTGGAAAACGGTTAATTTTCTTTAAAATTGGAATGCTATTTACACAGACATCAACTGTTACTTTTAAACATTTTTCTGAAAAATTGATTTTAGGAGGATTCACAGAAATATATTGAATTCAATTTTGTTGGGGTTTGTTTTTATGTTCTGTCGGCGCTCTTTTCTACGCTGAAATATAATCATGTAAATTTTTCACTGCCCTATTACTTACCAACAAATACTTTTTACTAAGTAAAAATTTCTGCAACATTTCTGCTTTATGCGCAGTAAGTTTGAGGAATTTCTATAACCAAGAGGATGATTTAATGAAAGGTAAAAGAAAGAGGCATAACATCTTGAGGATTTGAATCGTTAACACGCCTTCTAAATATCTCGAGTTGAGGCTCCTTGCAATTTTTGATAAAAACTAGTTTCTGTCTGATGGAAGTGAAGGTATCTACAGAATTCATGTAGAAAGAAAGTTTAGGCACTTTCAAATCTTGCAGCTCAAGAAGATATAGAGTTGGGTCCAAGTGAGTTCAGGAAGCAATTCCACTCAGACCCACAAAGAACTTTCATTCTTAGCGAGATAGTAACAGCAAGCAATGTTGAAGGAGAAATTGTTCATCAGCTGTGCATAAATTACTGGAGTTATATACCTAAATTGCTTTCTTTAGTTTATCTGATTCCAAAACGAAAAAAATTAAAGAACTGGAACAAAATACTTACACTACTTTGTCTTGCTAAAAGCGGGATTTGAATATATCATCCTACCTTTTAAAAGACTTTGCAGTTTAAAAAAAATGCTATACAAATTGTTTTCGAAGACTACACTTAGAAAGAAATCCTTTGATATTTGTAACAGTTTCCAAGTTATTTTGATTGGGCCTGAATTTCTGGGGCATACTGTATATGTAAATAAACTGACTATTTAAATAATTTTATTAAAATTTAACAATGAATTATGATAGGTCTGGTTCAAAGCGCAGATTAAGTTAGATGTCAGTTGGATGAAGCACAAAAGTGACAGTACAAGTGGACGATAAATATTAGTAGAGGAAGAAATTTTTAACATCGTCAGTAAATGTAAAGCAATAGATAGAGAGCAAACATTAATGTTGAGAGTTACTGGTTAATGGATGAAGGGTGTCCGAGTAAGAAGGTTATGGTCAGTAAGAAGGTTCGACCTTAGACCTCCATTAAGTGGCTTACTCTGACCTCTATCTAGGTTAAAGCCAACCTTGTAAACCTATCCTGTATTAGAGAGTAGATAACGTACCTAATACATTTTCTAATCTGTTACTTTTTAATGAACTCAACACGTTAAAAGTGGTATTTCTAAATAGCATTCTAAATACTCATACTCAATATTTAACATACAGAAGGCAAATTACTTGAAAAGTTCTTAAGCAATAGAAAATATTATACTTATACCGCTATTTAATACAACGATGACTCTTAGTAAGTAGTACTTGTCCAAGTTCGCATCATGTATTTCTGTTTTGGCAGGATTTCAATTCATTTTTAAGAATTGAAATGAAAATTAAGAGCAGGCAGCTTTTTACCAGATGTGGTAGTTTTACTTTAGAAAAAAAACGTGTGAAACATTCACACGACTTTCTCTTACTACAATTTATTATTATAAGTTCAAGAAATAAAGTTTCCTTAAATAAATTTTGCACTAAGGGATTGTATTTAGCACATAAAGTTAATAGAAAGAGTTCCAACTTATATACACCAGTCAAGGGATTGATTCTTTCAACTAGATGATTCAGGGGAAAAAACCTGTTCAAGTATATAAAATTTCTACAACACTAGTAGAATGGAACAGAAATATTTTTATTTACATAGATAATATACTGCTGCGATGATAAAAGCAAAAATTAGCAGTAGCTAGTTACCGTCTGCCAAGAGTTCTAGTAAACTATACGCAAGAAATGAACAGTTCTGTTTAAAAACAATTGATAAAATGTATAAGCAATGATAAAAAAAAAATTGTTAATGAATAAATTAATAAATAGTAGATAAAAAATAAAAGTAGAGAAATAAAATTGATATAAAACTTCTAAATTTAAAACTCAATTGTACTTCCAGATATGCACACAATTCTACAACCGATGAAATAAAACATTAAATTCATAGTCTATAAGCATTTGCCGACTTGACATATTTGGATAATTTAAACCATTTAGATATTTTGCTAATTTGTACCTAATTTATTTTTCTTAAGTAATTTTAATATGTACAGTCATATCTGGCAGGTTGCCAAAAAATGCAATAGTCTCAGAGACATTTTCCGTGGTAGCCTGCTTCATTTTGTGGTCACGACCGGTTTCGGGCGTTCGCCCATCTTCAGGATGCGTTCTTCAGACAGTGTGCCAACACAGACTCGTACAGAGACTTAGTTTCACACTAACTGAGGTGTATTCTTAAATACTAAACTCTTAAACTAGGTAAAGGGATGTGGCCAGATGGGTGGGAAAACACGTGTTTGGGTTGTTAAAGGGCAATTTCTTTTCTTACAGTGGACGCGGGGGTCTAATCTTTAAACTCTGTTGTTGGAGGGAGACTTACTTCACAATTAACTAACCAAAATATTAAGAATATACAAAATAAAAATAAGATACACAAAATAAATCTAAATAAAATTAAACAACGATTAAACTAACATTTAAAATTCATTCATTCGTTTAAAACTGAACGATTTTTTATATAATTAAGTTAAGTTTTCCAGTTCCAAAGAATTAAGAAACTCCAGTCACTCTTTCACTTTTTCACGCAGCCCTCACATCCTCGCAAGGATGTATACCTAATTATGTTTTCTTATATAATTAAGTTTTTTATTATGCATCCCACAAACCATGTCACATCATCACTCACATACATCATCCAAATACGCACTTTTTTTTTTTTTCACGTGTTTTTTCAAACACGTGTTTTCCCACCCATCTGGCCACATCCCTTTACCTAGTTTAAGAGTTTAGTAATTTAAAAATACACCTCAGTTAGTGTGAAACTAAGTCTCTGTACGAGTCTGTGTTGGCACACTGTCTGAAAAACGCATCCTGAAGATGGGCGAACGCCCGAAACCGGTCGATGACCACAAAATGAAGCAGGCTACCACGGAAAATGTCTCTGATGCTTTCCAGCTCTGCGGAACCAACCACCACAACAAATGCAATAGTCCTTCTACCTC
This sequence comes from Triatoma infestans, assembly GCA_011037195.1. Taxonomy (NCBI): domain Eukaryota; kingdom Metazoa; phylum Arthropoda; class Insecta; order Hemiptera; family Reduviidae; genus Triatoma; species Triatoma infestans. Next base: position 49,258 of record JAAEAF010004968.1, read on the forward strand.
CCTCATATTACACAGTGAATCTACATTTACTCTTATCTGTTGCTACCTCTTACAGAATCTATTGTCCAGGTAAATTTAGAAAACATAATTTAGTGTGCAGTTTAAAAGTAAAGTGAAATAGCAAGGTCGCTGCCTTCCTACAGATAACATAACTGGATGCATGTAAGAGTAGCCTAAACAGTTTTTTAAAGAAGAACCGTTGGACCTTGATAACTGATACCGATATTGTTATAGAGTTAAAAACTTTGCACTTATAGAAACTTCTTGTTTATTTATAAATTCCTCCACAATGTATTTAGTCCTATTTTGGCTAGCTGTGCTCTTTCTTCCAGCTACACTTTCATACTCAAATTATTGGTCAGTGTTTTTTTTTGTTTTACTAATGCTGAATCACCTGTTGTTCAGCCATTCGACTGAATGAGTCACTGTAATTCCGAGGTATTTGTACTTTTCAACAACTTCAATAGGTTTGGTGTCAAAGTGCCATTTTTCATATTTTGCCAGCCCTTTTGGCCGGTCAAAAAAAAAAATCATTATTTTGAATTTTTCTTGATTAACAATTAAATTCCACAAGTGTACATCATTTTTCTAATCTCGTATCATTGCCTACTCGTACACTTCCATGTGGATACTTGTTTCGGTACTTGATGATAATGTGTTATAGAAGAAATATTTTAGTATGTAGGGCATATTTCTTGAAAGTTTTCTCTTTAAAAACAAGGATTAAACGTTCAAATTGTTTTTAAATAATTAAATTAATATAAATAAATATTGAATTTTTTTTTTTTTTTTTTTATATCTTTTTATTTGAAATTTACAACTGTGTAACATAATGCACAACAAGTAAATATGTTGAGAAGAAGTATAAATTGGCGTGCAATTAACGTGAATGTTAGTCACCCAGTGGTGGCCAACATTAATTCAAGTGATCTCGTGGCCATCGGCGCCTGAGCCGTCGGACTGGATGTCCGGGAAGTGATCGGGAAGAAAGGTGCTGTACGAGAGGATTCGGGTGCGATCTGAGCTTTTCATGGAACTTGACATAACGGGATTTAGCAAGGTCTGCTACGAATGGAACTTTGAGATCAGTATGTAGAGAAAATAATAGGGGCGGATTTGGTGTAGGGGTTATGAGCATGGGAGGTCCCAGTTCGAGTCCCGCATATAACTCTTGTTTTTAAAAAAAGGTAACTGTAAAGAATATGCTTCTGCCCCGTCCGTGACAATTTGGTAGTTGGATGGGGTTGGTCCGTGACAATTTGGTAGTTGGATGGGGTTGGTCCGTGACAATTTGGTAGTTGGATGGGGTTGGTCCGGGACAATTTGGTAGTTGGATGTAAGCTAGCCTGAAAAAATAGGCATTACTTTTACTTTCTTTGTTTACAAAATATCGATTCTATTTTGGATTTAACATTTATCTGAGAAAATATCACTTGATAACATTTAAAAAGAAATCAATTATAGTGCATTCGACAGTAATTTGATTACATTTTAATGACTTGACTTTGGACCAGATAATCTCAACTGGATTTAACACCGAAGTTTCTGAAATACATATGACTTTGTGATACTTTGTAAAATACATAAGACAACCGCTGGAATTAAATTTGCTAATCTGAACTACAAATAACACTTCCTAAAATAACACTAAGACTGTGAAAATAAGGAGTCTGAAAAGATGAGGTATATAACATTGCAATATAAGTTTAACAATATGGTTTCATATAGCATTAACATTTGAAATGATTAAATTTGCATTAAGATTAAACTGCGGCTTTAAATTACAAGATAGATTAACGCAAGATAGGCAAACTAGAGATGATAAACCTCCTGGAGATGTGGATACTATCAATGGAAAAGGTTTAGAGCTCTAGATAAATAATAAACCTGTAAGGAATCGCGGAGGTTCTGAGAGTTAAGTTTTTCACAAATTTGCGAGCCCCCTGTTTTTTTGTGTTTGCTTGTTTAAAAACACAAATCTAGTATGATACACTCACACGACTTCCTTTTATTCCAATTAATACAATTTAATTAACAAACTTTCTCCAAAATTGCCACGTTTGCCATGTTTAGTTGGGCTGGCCACAAAAAAAGTTGTAGGCTTATACTGGTATACCTGGGGGAACTTGTGTGGAATACCCTCTGACAAAACCAACAAAGCTTGTACAGTTTAAATTTAAACCTACGTAAAGCTTCCAAAATCCCTTCAAAAATTTTTTTTCTCAAAAATGTTTCAAATAAAAGTGATACATGTTTATCTGTGGAGTGAGCATTCCTAGTTTAAGGGAAACGTTATAGCCATTTTCGAAAAACTTCCAAAAACTCAAAAACATTGTAAAACTTTTTGTTTTGGTTCACTTCTCAAACTGCATATTTTAAAAGAGTAGCTTTACTATTTACAAAACTAGAATATAGCAGAACTAATTTCATATAGAATTTTTTTTTTTAAATATAAATGAATTTTGTGGTTTATATCTAAGATATTGAAAGTAATCAATCTGAGAAATAACAAATATATTCAATATTTGTTAAAATTAAACAAAATAAAACCCAAATTTAGGAAAATAACTTGAAAATATTTTATAAATGAGTTTACACTGTAGTGTAAACATAGATATTTTTGTTTTGTTTTGCCTTCTGTGCGCCCAGATTAGCCAAGTGAAAACACAGATAAAATAACAAAAAGTGTTCAACAGAATTTCATCGCTCTCTTGTGGTGGTATTAGTAGAGGTAACACAATTAGTTCTGCACTGTGCTGCCACCTGCATTGCAGTTTAGTGCGGTTATGATTATAATGTATTTTTTATTTTAAATTTATTTAATTTTAAAGTTAAAACTTGAGAAAAAGAATTCAAGAAAATTTTCAATTATGGTATAGAGGAAAACCTATAAATATATATATAATATAACCTGAAAATATAAATATAGTTCAGAAAATAGAAAAAGTCGTATGCCTTTTTCTTTCTCAATTCCTACAGTTCTAATTGAGCAATTTCTTAAAACTTGGAATTTTTAATAATGTTTAGATGACCACAAAAGTTATAATGGTAGAGTAACCTTTAAAGTGAAATGGAATTTCGAGGAAAGCCAATTTTGCCAGCTTCTCCAGAACTTCCTAATTGGTTAGCACATCAATTTTGAAGAAAATCATTGCCTTTTTCAAGAAAATTGCAAAAAAACTGAAAAATATGTTAATTAATTGATTTCTAAGTTGAGGATTCTGAATGAAATCTTAGTATCAGATTGTAGATGGTTCTTTAAGGGAATATTAATTTGTAATTCCTGCGATTTTTACTTTTTCTCACTCCTAGATCAAATGCAAGTATTGCGAACATATGAAAGTTTTAAAATTGAGTTTTCATGTTTTGAGGTCTCCTGAGGCTGAAATAAAATGTTTTAGCGAATAATCTGTATTTGTCTGAACAAAATATCTCAAAAATGGGGAAAAAAATCACAGGATGCCGAAACTTGGTATTCCGTGAAGTTATTACCACCACATCTAAACATGAAGGTTTCGGACCAAATCCATCAACCAGAAGTTCAACTTTATTAAATGTTTTTTCTTTTTCAATTTTTCACGATTTTCTGAAATATTTTTCAGGAAAAATTCATTTTAGGTGTTTTGTGGAATCTGTCATTACAATTTAAATGTTATTTAAATTTGTGTAATGTTTTGGTGCTCTCTTTTGGATAACTATATAATTACATTGAAGTGACTACCTGAGCCGAGGGTGCCAACCAATACATAAACCCACCCTATTTATGATGAAGCTCTGAAAAAAAAAATCCATATTTTGAAAATTTGTAAGAAAATAGTAATTTTGTAATTGTATTAACTGCAGTGAGAGAAAGTCATGTGAATGTTTCACATTTTTTTTTTTTTTGAGTTATTTTACATATATATATATAGACAAAGATACGTACACACAGCTCGAGGGAACGCAATTTCGAAGAGAAAGTAAAAATGTTAGATCTTTAGTTGGTAGGATCCTTTTTCTAGTAATTATGGAAAATTCTTCTCGACCGTTATTTGTATGAAGGAAAAGGATTGTGAGTTTCGGTCTTTTTTGTTCACTATTCTCTGTGTTTTGAGGTGTTCTCAACTTTTAATTCCAAAATTATTCGTAAGTTTTCTAATTTTGATATGTTTTGAAGATTATTTAATAGTTTTTTTTTTTATTTTTTATGTAAGTAAACCAAAAAAATTTTTATAAAAATCCATATTTATTTTTTATTTTTTTATTACATTCTGATTTTTGTTTTTTGATTTTGACTTTCAAAAAAGAACCTATTGTATTTATATGTTGTAGGCCTTGAAAAAGACAATATATTTCTCGAAACGTTGGCAAGAATTTAAGTTTTTTTTTATTTTTTTAAAAAAGACCGAAACTCACAATCCTTTTCCTTTTTCTAGTAATCTAATTAAACGAGCTTTCTAAAAATCCAATGATTTTCCCACTTGTATTTTAACGACTATTTGATGGAACTGATTATTTTACAATATATTTATTTTGCTATCTAAATTCTGATAATACCTAAATCTCCTATTGAAGTGTTTCAAATAAAATCTTCACTAATTATTAAACATTTCTTGTCGAAATGCTTTTTCCAATTTGCAAAATTTTCATAAATTATGTATTTGTACCAACTCCTATTTTATTTCTTCCTACTTCACTACTTAACCGAAATAATTTGACAAGAAAGAGAACTCGGCAAGAAATAGTTATTTTCGAGGTACAGTGCATTAAAACCTGAAATATTTTTTGTGTCTTCCTTTACTAGTGCCAAGATGAAGATCCATCCGTTCTAGATTTGGTTTTATAAGAAACATCATGTTTGGAAATGTTTTTGGGGATACATCCTCCAACTCCTGAAAAAAATTCTTAACCTCTACTATGATATAAATAATATTAAGTTGGGCCGTTGTTAATAAGCAAAATGATGGCTGGCTGGAGAGTTTATTTTTTCTCGAAGTTTCGGATATCTTCGGTGTCCTTCTTCAAGGAGTGTGGACGAGTAGACGAGGTAGACAAAAGAGTATTAAGAGAAATATTTAACTCTCCTTGTACAATTTCCGAAGAAGGAACACCAATGATGTCCGAAACGTGGAGAAAAAATAAACTGTTTCAAAGTTCAAAAGTTTTTCTTTGGCCCCTGCCAACCATCCTTTGCTTATTGCTATGATGATATCACAGACTGAAGAACAGAGTCTTCTCCATCTCCCTAAAGAATCTGCAGCGCTCCCTTGTTCTTGACGCAGCTTCATCCCCTCTGTCTTACAAATACTCCTTGACGATGTTCGACTCAGTTCTTTTCCAGTCAAAATTGGTTGAGTTGTGGAAATGTTCTCCAGAGTTATGCTCGCTTAGGCTCCTCTTCGTTTCTGAGCTCTTTTGGAGGGACTGGCCGCTTAACCCGCAGGAGGCGAATTGCTGCGGATATCACATTACTTGTCACACCAATAATAGCTATACTAGACTGAAAGCATTACTACAAATCGGTTTAAAGAAAATTGATTAATCTTAACTTTAAGAATGACTTTACAGAATAGGTTTCTGATTTTTTCGTAATTATCTCGAGGCTCAAATGATTTTCTTATAAAACTATGATTATTAATTCGATGTAGCTATATATAAATCTATCATTTATACGTGAGAATTTTTTAAGGAAAATTGGGGAGAGGGAAGATGTTAAGAGAAATCTGCGTTACATTCGAGCGTTATTGAGATTTGATGAAAACATTTCTTCTAGAGAACACTATAATCACATTCTAATTTTGTCTTTTCTATGTACTCTCACCGTTACTATTGAGTTTTATTATACAAGTCCAGTCCGCTGCTACTGAGCTAATCTCGCCCTTATCACAACCACCTGCATTTATATTAAGGATAACTTTATTTTTAGCGAAAATTCCAATTTTTGAAGAAAATATTTATAATTATATTAACCGCTGTAAGAGAAAGTCATGTGAGTGTTTTAATTTTTTTAGTTGTGGTTGATCACTGATTTACGAGGAAACTTTCTGTAGATTTAAGCGCTTTTTTATGTAGCAATTCTTGATAAATTTAAAAACTCTAGATAGTAGATAATTCTTTCAATAAGGATATATACACTTGTGCTAAGAGAATTGAAGAAAGTAATTTACTAGGTGGTCTCTTCTGCTAAATCCAATCAACCCTACACTACAAAGTGCAAACTCACTAAAAACATCTGGTTCTTATATCAACTAAAAGTTTTCTTTCTTTCTTTCGTTTTAGGGCACTTCAAGAATGTAGAACTTTTCAAATTTATTATTTACCAGCTGTGTTAGCCCAGGCAGTTCACATTATAAAAGGCTTGTTCTGTGTCTGGCGGCTTTCCATTTCGCTTAAACCCCTTTTACAGAGTAATTAAATATTAAAAAAAAAAAATCTGTCGTGCAAAAGCGAATGAAATATTATTTTTCACATTAAACAATACCAATTAATAATAAATCCACCACCAATCAAACAGATTTAGAAATATTTATCATGAATATGATTGGTCATTAAAGGAAGAAAAAGCAGTTAGCGAACCTAATTATGAAGAAGTTTAATGCCAACTAGGAAGATAATTTTAGATAGGCCTCGCCTATTATGATAATGAAATTTGTCAGTCAAGTGTGATCATAAAATTTCCTACAGTCAGCCCGATATGCATATTTACAAGTCTGCAAACCCAACAGTATAAAAAACGAAGTTTTTGAATAAATAAATTGAAAACTTTGGAATAGTAACAAGTGATTTTTTTTTTTTTTACTTTCTCTTGTTGGTAGTAATTTCGAAATTGAGTTTTCAACGAAACTGAGTTATATCAACGGGAAAATTTAAATAAAACGACTTTTTAGAGAGATCCGTAACTTCCCTCTCCCAGAACCCCTCCAAAATAAATTTCTCTGAAAAATGTTACAAACAAAAGTGATAGGTCTCTGCCGCTATAATTACTATTCTAAGTTTAGTGAAACATGTTAGTGTCTTTATGGAGAAAATGCAGAAAAGTGAAAAAATTGTTCTCTGACTTCGGTCAAATTTTATTCTAATTAATATTATAAATATGACAGTTTGGTATAATAAAAATTGAAAGCATCACCTAACTCTTTCCCAAAAGCGCCATTAAATGAATTTTTCCAGGTAAATGTTTCAACATATATTTAGTTCATGCAAAAAATTTAAAGAAATCCTTTGAAACGTTTTGAGAAGTCACAAAAACTGAAAAATCCAATCATTGCAATGCTACTTCCGGTTGACCGATTTTGACCAGAACCTTTATTGAAGCACTTAAACGAAATATCAAGTTTGATCTTTCTGTGATTTTCCGTTTCTGAATTATGCTGTTCACACACCCCATCTACACATTTTCGTTAAATTCGCTACAAAAACACACTTTATTGTACTCATGGGTACACGTGTGTTCGCAGTAAAAATTCAATATAGAAAATCTGCTACCATCACAATACTTGCTCTTACCAACGGTAAAATTAAACATAAAAAAATGTGTGTAAAAAAAATGTAAAAGCCAGAGTGGAGCAGGGAATCTGGGAAAGCTGTTATGCCACACTTTCCTCTAAAATGTAATTTTTTAGGGGGTTTATTTTTGAAACTGCATTTCATTATTGAAGCAGAGAAGTCATCAATTTTTTTAATATAGTTTTAATACTGGTAGCAAAAATATAGTATCTAATGCGGAAGTGAAGCGTTTTTCAACTTTCTATACACTCCAAACAACAATCAACTTTTGTTAAACAACAAACTATTTTCTTCTAGAGATCATTTGTTTATTTTTTCTTACCACTAACCTTAAAGTTTGCAGCATTCAAAAAAGCCTATTTCTTCCCTTTTCCAGATTCTTCCCTTTTACAATGAAATTATTTCCTTCCTTCATCAATTGATTAAAATGAACAAACTGAATAAGAATCACCAATATATTCGACAAAAAAAAAGCTTGGCTCAATTTTGTGACTTGGCAGATATTCTAAATTCTCCTTAAAAAACAAAAGTGTATTTGTATTTACTACTCACAAGAAAATCTGGACTTAACGACTGGAATTACAGGTTAGGATCTACAATTTTCCAACAGTCAGCGAATCCAATCCCCATAATGGAAAATTCTCAAAAAATGTAGTAAATACTCTTTGATATCAGGGGCTGGTATTGTTGTAGTGGTTATGAGCATAGACTTGTAACTGGGAGGGCCCTAGTATTACTAAGTTCCGCGTATAACTGATAAATTTATAAATTGAAGAATGCTAATGGTAAAATAGGGGCTTCCGCACCCCCGTCCACGACACCTAATGTGGTAGTTATTTTATTATAATGGTACATATTTTATTTATTCACTCATTAATTGAATGACTCTATTCAAACACCATCCTATACAAAACCGTGGAACCAACCTAAGCGACTGAAGCAAGTGTAGCAACGAGATCTGCTATAATATTTAAAAATAAACACGTTAATGGAGTGTCAAAATTGAAACAAACGTAATAATTAAATATGTGATTATTTGGAGTTGAAATATGTCAATAAGGGGAGCATTATATTTTCTCTTATTTCTATGATAATAGTTATTTATTGGTCCTATTATATAAATAAACACATTTATTACATACATATGTTATTTATAATACTACTTCAATAAATTAGTGACGAAATAGGTGTAATCGCGTTTCCAATTTGGTTCGATACAAATGGAAACGGGTACAGAAAATGTTCATTGGTCAGTCCCTAAGAGAGTTAAAATTATACATAACTTCACTAGTAGGAGCCAACAAATTTTCTGTACTTTCTCAGCAGACACAATCTGAAGAACCACATACTTTATCAAACAACAAACCTAAACCACCACCCATATTTCTAAGACATGTATCAAATTATAATAATTGCGTGAAGTTCTGGAAAAAGTGGTAGGTCTTGACAAATTGAAATGCATATGTAAAATTAATCAGGTTAAAATACTTCCTAGCACTCCTAAAGATTATAGAACACTAGTGCATTTGTTCAAAAGAGGGAATTGTGATTTTCACACCTATCAATTGAAAGAGGACTAACCTTACCGTAGAGTACTGAAAAATGTATTCAATACAGGTACCTTGTTAACTCCTAATAACTAACTGGGTAAAATGTAAGATTCCACGCTACTAAAATTTTAATGGTCACTTTTAAATATTAAGGCTAACTCAACGGATAATAGAGATGTCCAAGTTCGTAGATATTTGTCAATTAGAATTCTAATAGAGAAAAAAATCTAGTGTGAAAAACTCACGAATTTCTCTTACTTCTGTAAATTCATTATAGTACATAAATGACTATTTTTTTTTATTTACTTTGCAAATTTTACATACCTATTTATCCTAGCATATAAATATAGAAGTAGTGGGGGAATCCAGTTAAGTGGTAACGTGTGATTACATTATAGTCCAACAGACAGTGCTAACAACATGAACAAACCAAATAACGTTTGAATTTTGACGCTACAATTTCAGGAACTCCCTAAAATATTTTTTTTTTCAGAAAAATGTTTCAAACTAAAGTCATATGTTCGTATGTATGCAGTTGGTATTCCAAGTTTAAAGAAAATCATTATAGTAAAGTCGCACTTCCACTTAGCCGATTTTCTACAAAATGATAATTTAGAAAAAAGCTAAACGCTAATTTCCCTCCAGTATCCCCAAAAAATTTTCCCGGGAAAATGTAGAGAGATTCTGATAAATTTGCCCGAAACCTTGGTGTCAAATGAAGTGATAGTATCTAAACCAAATACCTGTATTTCGTTTAAGGATTCAACACATGTATTTCTTGTGAAATCAATTTTCACGATTGACTACAGAAAGTATAAAGTGTGATTGTTGGAGACGGAATTTTTTTTCTTTTTCAATTTTTTAATTATGCAAAATAAATAAAAGAAATGACAATTAAATGAGAGAATAATATTTGCATATTAGACGATCAGGAGGGGGTGCAAAATAAATGGTAGTGTGCGCGATTTAACATGGACATGGAATATTAATATGTCGTATGGCTAAATGGGCTGTATTATTATTGCATCTGCAATTATGATTATGAGACGACAAATATGCAAACAAACAGCCATACGCCATGATCTGATCATTATATATATTCCATATTTGGAGCTCAGCCAAAGGAGCTAAATATTAATAAATCAAATAATAATATATTATCACTACAATATAATTATACATTGAACCGTTTGTTTTAATTTAACATCAATGTAAACCTTTTGAATTAGTTTACTATCTCTATAACTATTCATAGACCATAAAATCTGGTGTAATAAACATAAATGATATTGTACACTCGAATAAATTGATATGTTTACGATTTACAATTATTTTCCAATAGGAATGGGTTAGGTAGTGGCTGTTCTGCATGTACATTGTTACCAAATTACATGTAGGTGTACCACTGTTTCTGGACGCCAAGATTTTCATATATTCATGATACATTAACTAATTTTTCACCAAAAAAAATATGTTTTGAGCTGTAATGATTAGGAAAAATAGGTGGAAAATACTCATACGATCGATCTCCTCTTACTGCATTACTCACAGTTTTAATTAACAAATGTTTACTTTCTCTTATGATAGCAATAAAGAGGATATATTGCGACAGTGTCAAATTTTCGAAATTGAGTTTTCACCGGCAAAACATGTTTTGAGGTCCCCTGAATTCAAAAAATTATTTTTAGCGAAGGTCTTATGTTTAGTGTGGACAAAATATCTCAAAATCGAATCAAGTTCAAACTTGAAATTTGGCTTTGGAACCAGCATCTGACACGAAAGTTTCCGTCACAATCCAACAACCGGTAGTGGGAGTTTTGAATTTTTTCTTTCAATTTTCCGTGATTTTCGCGAAAACGGCTCCAAGATTTACTTTAAACTTTGTATAACACACACATGAATACCCACATATAATTGGAACATTTTCCCGAGAAAACTGACTTATTGGAGAGTTGTGGGGGAAAAGTAGCGATTACTTTCCTCTAGCACTTCAATGCCGTGATGGTTTTGGCCACCTATACATATTAATATACACCTAAAGCATTGCTAGAATTCCAGATTTCAAGAAAATCTGTTAACCGAAAGTTACAGAAAAGATTTTTGAGTTTTATGATATTTTCTCGAAAACGACTACAATGGTTTCCTTGCAAACTACTCTGCATAAATCCATTACTTCTATTTGTAACATTTTTCTGCAATAATTTTTTTAGAAGGTTCTAAGGAATCTGCGATGTTAAATATCAAATGTGTTTTTATTATTAATGGCGCTCTCTTCTGGACTTCAATATTAAAGATGAATGAATGCGCGAAAGGATATTTCCAGTAATTCTCAGGTGATTTTATGATATCGTGCTGTAGATGGAAGTCAATACTAATAGTCAGTGGAAAGCCCGAAACGTCCGAGACTTATGAAAGATCGTATGCGGTAGTGCCTAGAATATTCCTGCGGGGACGCTAAACCAAGTACTCGTAATTACACATTTCAACAACTTAATAATTGCAGAATGAAGGTGATGTTGAAATATAAACACTACTGACACTTTAATAAGTTGAGAGATGGTACAAACAACATTCCGCACTCCCCTCATTGACTAGATCGATGATTTAATAGGGGATGTATAGAAAGAATCGCCATAATCTAAGGCTTCACTCTGCCTTACTAGCTAACTGTGCCATTCCAGCTGGATGACCACGAATGGACAAAGAAAATAATGAATAATGTGCGCTAATTAATGATAAGGCAGTAGATGCGCAAAAAAAAACTGACAATTTGACTACACGGTTTATATTTTCGTTCAAGTGATAAGAAATGTTAGTCTTAAAAGAACTGTTCATTTGAGGAAATCCTCATTAGAGAGGAATATACCTAAAAAGAAATAAAAGTTAAGACTGTTAAAGACTGTTACTTGTGTAAATACCTACTGAAGTCACATTAATTTAGGACCCAAGTGGGTCCTATTTTTATAGAAAATATGGTGGAGATTATGTGCTTTTAATCTAGATGTCCAGTGAGCGCTTCGTACTGGTAGACATTTCAGAGGCGTAATACATAGCTTTCGTGACGCTGTTATGAGGGTTCAGATGTATTATTTCCATTATTACCTCTGCGTATAGCTTGAACTCCGCAGGGACTCCAAGATCTCTGAAGCTGCACTTTCATGAAGGATCAGTTCCCAGTATGAAGAAAAAGAGTTCTGTATAATAATGTAAGAGAAGATGGCATAGACTGAATGTGGTATGATAGGCTCGCACTAAACTATCACTTTCCTTAGTGTTTTTTATGCACATGTATTTGGGATCCGCTCTATGAACAGAACAACGCTCTAACTTTTTTTTTGTTGGATTTACAGTAATAATAGAAAACAAAGATTGTTCTAATTATAAATATACCCATAAAGATTGTAAATATACCCATAAAAATTATCTCCATACTTTCTGAGTATCAAAATAGAAACTTTTACCAATAAACACATTTGACTTTAAGGTTCTTGCTTATGGTTGCATTTCCTAAACAATGAAACTAATGTTCTGTTAGTTGGTCTAGCCTAGTACATAATACGAGGTATTACTGTTAATTGCACTAAAACATAAACACAGTAAATTTGTGAGAAAAATGATGATTACACACCGTGGCAAAAGTTAATTTCGTTTGATTAAGTTTTAGTCATCTTCCTAGAAATAAAACTAGTTATTCAACATTTGTTTCTATTTTTCAATTAATCATTATGCACAGAAACCGTGTGACAAATGGTTAAATTTATCAAAGTTTCTAGTATAATATCTGCTGCTCTTGGAGTTAATCACCATATTCTGAATCATTCAGAAATAGTGAAAATGATTTTAAAAGATCATTGGACTTGTAATGTTTTTTAATTTCTTTTACTACTATAACGAGAAAGCTTTTGCAATATTGTTAAATATTTCGATATCGAAATTTTATAGGAAATACACATTTTAAGGTCCCCTGAGTCCGAAAAGTGGTTTTTAGAAATTGGTCTGTGTGTGTTAGGTTGCATAGCATAAAAACAGAAAATCGCAGAAAGTTCAAACTTGATATTGAGTTTAATTTCTGCCAGAGGACCGACGTACCACTTTAATGCAGGTTTTTTTTTTTTTTTTTTACTTTTGCGCAATTTTGTCAAAAAACTGCCCCAACGATTTTCTTGAAACTAGCTACATTAGCTACACTTATAAAGATTTTAATTTTTATTTGAAGCGTTTTTCTAAGAAAATTTTTTTTAACGCGATCTTGGGGGGAGGGATGAGATTAGGATTCCCTTTAAAGAGTCTTATTGTATATTATGCTATCCTATTATCTGTACATATCAATAAGAATTTAGTGTATTGCCTTTACAAATTTCAAGAAAATCGGTTGACCGGAAGTGCGATTTAACTAAACTATTTTGCTGCGACTTTCTAAACTAAAGGTTTTCGGTGATTTTCTTGATAAAGAAACCGACGAGTTACTATACTCTTGGCTTGGTACACTAATATATATATAGACCACTCACTTTTGTTTAAAACATTTTTCGGAATAATAGATTTTAAGAAGCTTCTGGAGGGAACTTTCCACATGTGTCGTTTTTAAATTAGGTTCTCCAAGCTACACATGTATATTGAAGCCAGTTAACTTCAGTGAAATTCCAAGTTTGAAGGTAATTAGTCAATAATAACTATATAAATTGCTGTAAGCTGTATCCTATTAGATTTTGGAAAATTTTTGTCTTTTGCCGAAGATAATAATTTTGGTAGTCTGTTCTAATTTAAAATAGGTTCCCTGAGAGAGCAGCATTTAAATGAAATTCATGTACTCTCCACGATTTTGGGTTTCTGAATTATACTGGCAAAACAGCATGAGTTGGCCGTCAGATTTTCTATGCTCCGGGAACCTCAAAACATATAGTGAATACAAAATTTCGAATATTTGATACGATCGCAATATTTCCTCTTATTGCAAATAAGGGACGGGAATAATAACGTTTGTAAAAGAGTAGAATTATAATAAGAACTTGAAGAAAGGCACAGTTACTAAGTCACATATGTTGGAAGAAGTAGTAAATTTATGATAACTAGGTAAAGAAAAAGTAAAAAAAAAAAAAGAGAAAAGTTCCCATAATTTACTGAGATAAGCCCTTCCTACATTTTCACATTTCAAGAACACTACAAACACACAGAGTAAGCTCAGCAAATAAATCAGCAAGGTTCTTTTCCACATTTCTTTTTCAAGAGCATATACTATATCTAAAATTTTTCCTGAGAAAAGAGGTAAAGTTTAACAATAAAACAGTTTGATAATTTACTCGTTCAGAACATGATCTGACAAACATAAAAATAAAAATACGTGGTGAGATTTAACAGAACTAAATTTTATTATTTGAATTCAGAATTTTATGGAAAAAAAAGACTCATAATAACTAGGAACTTGATAGTGGATGTTGTTGCCATCTAGCGGAGGAATGATAATCTACACATTTCATAATGTTCGTCTAAAATCTATTTTATGTTGTTCACAAAGCGCTAGTTATACAAGGCATGAATGAACATCGAATTTATAAAAATAATTGGGATGTGAGATTAAATAAACTGAAAAAATCTTTAAAAAGTAATGAAGTTTAAATGTCTTAATTGTAGTAAAGTTGTATTTCATATAGATCAGTCTTGCTGGCAAATGCACAGTAACATTACAGATTCCCAAGGAGTTCTTTTATTCAAGCAAAGCGAATAAACGAAAATAAGTGAAAAGGTCTCTTCTATCACACTTCACACACTTTGATGCCTAAGACACACCTGAATTTTGGCCCCTTCAAAATTATAAATTTTTTTCTACCTTAACTATATCCAAACCTTATCATTTATTTAGTCAATTCTTATTTTTCACTTTTGCAGACTACCACAATAAGTTTTGAATGCTTTCATCGTAAATGTTTGTGATAAGAAATTATTTTTGTTTGAGATATTTTATTTACTTTCTCTTTAAAGGTAAAATTGCAATCGTATCAAACTTTCGAAACTGAGTTTTCACCCATAAGGCATACTTTGAAATTCCTTGAGTTCGAAATAACTGTTTTTTTTTTCCTTTGGCTGGCTAAAGACCTCTGCTACTAACAGCTCGAATTCTTTTAATATTACTTGTCTTGGACTTTCTTCTTTCTAGGGAAGTTATATATACTCCTCTATTACCCAATATGTGCCAGGCTTCCAAACTTTCTTTGAATGAGAGCCAGTTCGTTAGAATTTATACTGCTAGCCTACTATAGTCAGGCTACTGATAGCCTGACTCATCCGTGGGTGGAGTCTGTTAGCTTCCTACTCATTTCTAATCTCATCTTGCACAGATTGATCGCTAAATCACACCACGGTTCCGATTTCATGAAGCTTTCCTGATTATGTGGTATGACATTACGGTTACGCCAACCATTCCCTGGCACAGAAAAATGGTCTTAGAAATTTTCTGGTTCTAGCATGTGTATGAATATTACAAAAAAAAAAGGAACTTTATATTCCATTTAGATCTGATATAAAGATTTCTTCGAATATGCGACTTGGTTGAATTTGCTTCAGTTTTTACAACTTTCCCATTTTTGACTCCACAAATTTTACAGGACTGTCACTTTTATTTAAACATTGTTCTGGAACCATTGATTTTGAAAAAAAAAATTGAGACAAGAAACTTAGTGTAATATATATGGTCTAGTGTTCAAGGAAAATAAAGTATGTGGCCAAAATTCAGTTTCTGAAGAAAAGAGGTAGACATTTTCATGTAACTTTACTTTTTTTATCGTCACAATTTTTTAAGTAACGAAAATAATGGGTTTCATTAAACTAACTTACACATTGCTGTCTTATACTTTTCATTGAAACTTTTTTCTCTAGAAAACTGATTTTAGAATATGAGGCCAAGCGTACAGAGTGTCACTTTATTCATATGCAAATGTCCCCATCTGCATAATATAAGGCAACTAATAATACAAATTCGAAGTGTGAAGAAAATTTATCGACGAGAATTACAGTGAGAGAAAGTAGTCTCAGTATTTCACAACAGGCTTTTCTTTCTCTTATTGTAATAAGAGGAAGTATTGGGACAATTTTGGAAATTTAAGGATGTTCTCTAATTATGGAAAAGTATATTTAGCGAACAGTGTTGAGTGTGTATATAAATTAAAAAAAAAGTAACGAACGTAATACCTATTTTTTCCAAATTAGATGTCGTGGATGGTGGCGGAAGCACACACTTTACTATTAACCATTTTTAAACTAATATAAATTCAGCAGTTATACGCGGGATTCAAACGGGAACACCCAATTACAAGTTCATTCTCATAACCACTACACCAAACTCGCCCCTTTGAGCATATATTTGTTGTGTGTTTGGAGAATAAAAATATATTACAAAATATGTGAACAGTTGATACATGATGTCCCGTTCAAGTCTCACCTTTGCAGCCGATAAAAGTTTCGGTCAAAAACCGATCGCTCAATAAATTTTCTTAAACGATACTGTATTTTATTTAAAAAAATTGATTTTAAGCGGATGATCTGGGAAAATGTCGCTACAAATTTTGTTTATCAGAGGTTACTGCTATACAGTGTAGTCACATTCAGGAAACCTTGTGCCTCCAAAAAATCAAGCATAATCTCTACCAGTAATTTTTTAATTATATGATAGATCAAAAGGGTAATGGACCCAATAGCCAGCAGTTAGCTATAGAAAGGCTGGGCTCAATAGTTCTGCCAGCCGCCGCAACAGAGCGCCACAACCACACTCCACGAGCATAATTGTCATCCCATAATGGTGAATGGGCTTTAATCACGATAGCGTATCTCTCACCTAGAAGCTGTCTCTAGCAGTAAGAGAAATCGAATATAATCTGATCATCTGAAAGGCTTTAGGGTCAATCTACAATTCAACTCGGAGAATACAATTATCAGCCTTGAAAGGTTCAACTAGCTAGCCACACTTGCTCACCATCGTTAAAACAGGGCACATCATTCTTAAGCGCCTCACATTAGGGAACGCCATACACATAATTCTACATTCATGACGCTACCAACAGTCATCATAAGTCTTCGCTCGGTCATATTACACTCTAATAAACTCTCTTTTCTCATTATTCAGTATTTCATTTAAAATATAAATTGTGAGTTTACGATTTACAATTATTTTCTCAATTGTTCTCAATTCATCACTATTCATTCATTTTCACCACCCAAATCCATTCCATTTCAGCCAATTAAACGTTTAGTAAAAAGTTCCAATTTGAAGTAAATTTTCAATTAGAACTGTAATAATTATGTAAAAGTAAGTCCTGGCCGTGTTTCACAACAATCTTTTTTTTTATTAAAGTCAAGTTTTTATGGTTCCATAAAATGTAAAATTTCTTGAAAGATTAATTTGTTTTTTGTTACTTTATTATTTTGAACCCAACTAGTTGTAAATGTGCCAAAATGATGGAAAATTATTAATAAATACATACTGTTTAATTATACATAATTATTATTATTGAAGACATTGCAAGCATACTAGAATGAAGAAAATTTACAGTTGTTATTATAATCTACAATTTAATAAAACGGGAACATTCGCAAAAAACATTAACCCATCCCTGCTAAAGCAATGGAACCAAGGTTATAATCTACAGAGAATTGTCCTCTATTCAGTATTCCTAGATGGTGACCGCGGAATTAATTTCATTTACTCAAGAATTCAGTAAGATAATGAATTAACCAATGTCTATAAAAACGTTTATCCTCTGAAGCACTGGTATGAAAGAAAATTAATTATTATGAATGATTCTAGATTCCACATCAAGTCAATAACACGCAATCCACCAGCAACAGACTCCCAAAAAATAAAAATATATGGCGTGAAACACTCAAACAAAATTCACATATTCCAATTTACTTGGTTACAATTGACAAATTTTCTCGAAACAATTTTTAATAATTCTCTAATTACCTTTGATATTAAACAGCTGCAGAATCTACACTCTAATGATGATGGGCAGTTTACTAAGATGGTAGGTGACATTTGCTTCTATAAAACCCCTTAAAATAATTTTCTTGGAAAAAAGTTTCAAACTTGGCAGACCTTCAGAAGTGAAGTAGTCGGTTTACCGTATTTAAAGTGCATGGAGAAAATCCCGGATATCCAAACACTATTATTCAGGAAATTCCCATTTTCAGTCAACTGATTTTTTCTTCGATATTTTAGCAACAAATTAAATTCTCTTTAACAATTTTTAAATAGTAAAACCATCCCGTGAAGGCAGGAGTCCCCCAAGGAAGCATCCTAGGACCAATACTCTACGCAATATACACAAGCGATATTCCTACCAACCCAAACACATCCATATTTTCCTTTGCTGATGACACCGCTATCCTTACATCCCATGAGATCCCGTTATCGCTACCCGTACCCTCCAATCCCATCTCAACACCCTGGCCGAATAATGATCCATGTTGTTAAATTAAATATTAACAAATGTTATCATATTACATTCACTCTCCGTAGAGCTATATGTCCTACATTACAACTTGACGGACAATTCTTATGTCCTGTTGATAAAGTCCGCACTTAGGACTCTACTTGGACAAAAGACTGACTTAGAATCCACACACGGGACTCAAGAGACAGGAACTAAATCGACGATACAAATTACTCTCGCGTTTACTCGACCGACGTTCTCGTCTTTCTCTAGACAACAAAGTACTAATCTACAACACTGTACTCAAGCCTCTGTGGACGTACGGAATCGAAGTGTGAGACTCAACCAAGCGCTCCAATTATCTCCGACTACAAACCCTCCAATCCAAAATCCTTCGTAAAGCCACTAACGTTCCTTTCTATGTTTCTAACTCCATCAGACCTAAATATCCCTTTTGTCCGCAACCTCATTTTATCCCGATACAAAAAATTCCATGCATCCCTCCCAGACCATCATAATCCTTTAATCCAAGAACTTCTTTCCCATTCCATCCCTAGAAACCCTGTCAGAAGACTGAAACGGCAGTGGCCGAGAGAGAGATCCTCTGACAGAG
Source organism: Triatoma infestans (assembly GCA_011037195.1). Lineage (NCBI taxonomy): Eukaryota > Metazoa > Arthropoda > Insecta > Hemiptera > Reduviidae > Triatoma > Triatoma infestans. The sequence goes on from JAAEAF010004968.1 coordinate 68,331, forward strand.
TGACAAACAAATGTAAATACGTAATTATGTAAATATGTATATAAAGTAAATATCTTTCCCCTCTCAGCCTAAATTTCCTATTAAACCTGTTCACTAAATCCTTCCTAATATTTTCTAAAGCTCTTGTCATCCATATTCCCTATTTTCCGTTATACATCTCCTTCCTCACTGATTGAAAATATTTTGGAGAGTTGTCAATGGACAGCTGCTCCACTCTTGTACATAGTTTCATCCATCAGATTTACTAGATTCATTATTATGTAGTTGTAAATACCTAATAAATAAATTTAAAAAAAAAATTAAGTGGTAAAACCGTACACTGATGATATCACAGATTTGGGCACTGAGAGATAAGTTTTTACCTAGTGTATGTAAACTAAGATTGTGCAAACTGATTTTGTGCTAATAATGCTAATAAAATTCATAAAGATAAATGTAGTATACATAAAAAGTTGAAAAAAGATGGAGTCGTTTTCAACTGACAAGTCCATTCAGTAGGGAGGTAATTCTGGTTGACCGATTTTGATCTAAACCTTACTGTTGGGTCTACAGATTAACCATAAACAACCAATTTGAAATTTCTGCGATTTTCGATGTTTGAGTTATGCTGAACACATTCACCAATTTCTAAAAACCATTTCTCGGCCAAGTGAGATCAGTACGAACGCGATCGCAAAACTTCCTCTTTCCAGCTGTAAGAGAAAGTAAACAGGAGACCCAGGATTTGTAAAATGTCTTCCACATTCTCTAGAGTAATTCTGAAGTTAAGAAGGAAATTTAATGAAGTGGCATTTCAATAAGTAGGGAAAATTGTTGCATTTCTGTCGCTTAAAATCATAATCTCATTTAAAATTTAAACGAATCAAACAACTATTACCTTCGTCCAAGAGAAAATATATACAGATTATTTGTCAAAAATTTGCTGGAGAATTTGTTTTGAGATTACCCGAATCGAGAAAAAATGTTTTTCCTTCATAGTTTGTATGTATGAGTGAAACTGTGTGTTTTGTGGCTAAAATTTGTATTCATTCAATTTATTACTTTCGAACTGATGACTGTTTTGCGCAAAAAGCCTGGAATTTTAATTTCATGTAGGAAATCAAAATTTCTCAGAGCTGAACTCTTAAAGAAAGTTACATAGAATAGAATATGTATATAAAAGACGCAAATTTTCTAATAAGGTGTCCAACATTTCTAGTTATACCAACTTATATATTATGAAGTGGCTGAGAAAAATCTAAACTGCATACAATACCCTCAACCACCCTTCTTTCACATAGTTTTTATTCCTTAAAAGTTCCCAAGCTTCATCTACACTTAGATCATTAAGGGATTGGTCGTAGCTTGCGCTAGCTTCCGGTTTCCGTTCTTTGTCTCTGGTTAACACTGCGTGACCAATCCAACCGTCAAGTGGGAGTCTGTACATGTGTATACCTATGTGTTGTGTGTGTAGTTGAGAAGCGAGGGTAACCGTCAATTTTCTCATTAAGAAAATTTGCGTTTTTAAGTTATATTTTTGTTTCTATTTTTTCCATTTTAGCGTGGGAAAACTTTTCATGTTATAATTAAAAAGTTTTTTTCTAACAATGTTATTTACTAAACTGGTCAAACCTCCAGGTTCTTTAACGTTTACTGCAATGGGCTGGTCACTTTTCTATATTATTTTTCCAAAAGTATTTTTTTATTGTAGGAATATTCAAAATTATAAATAAGTTTCTATAAATAAACAGTGAACATAATTCTACATATAATAGTTTATAACCTGCCAATTTTAGTGGAATGTTTTCATATTGCAGTTATCAGCAACGCTAACCAAATACTTGAGAGGGAGCCCTTCGTTGAGAATGTTTTTGAAAGCCTATTCAAGTTTTTTGAAAGTTAATGTTTTTAAGGATCCAAAATGGAGAATTTGAAATTGATTAAAACTGAATGGTGTTAAATTTAAATCCATCATTTTTGCCCCTCTTTTATTTTATGATTCTCTTTGATATATATATACACATAAAACCCTAATATTTTGCCACTTATATTTATTCAACTCTATATATTTAAAATCTAACTTATTAGTGAAGTCTCAATCATTGTCTCAATGCCTTATAAGTGGAAATGTAAGGCACAGTTAAATGAGTTGCGTTTTTCTTAATTTACTCAGTACTGAATATCAATGAATCTCCATTCTCAATATTTCAAATGTGGCCCATGCTGGGAACACGTAAAGCTTACGAAGAAAAAACAGTAATTCTTTGTGATATCTTTGGAAATGTACTAAGAGATAAGAGAGTTCCTAGTGTGTTCTATACTGTGTCCTGGTAGGGTTCTTCACTGAACTGTTTTCTTGTACTTTTCACAGATTTTGTATTTATTCCTAATTAATAATAATTTTTTTGTTTAGCCACCAAAATTATAGATATCGAGTAATTCATTAAACATAAATTAATAAAACAAAACTCATAAATTCTTATAATTTATCCACAACAAAATTGATAAGTAGAATACATGTTAATATTTAGAAAAATGAAGTAGTTCTGATCATAGGAGTCTCGAGAGAGACTACTTGGTAAGCGTTAGGGCGTTAGTTTCTCCTCCGAAAGAAAGGAAATCTCAGCCACACTGACAAAGTACGTGCAGAACTGTTTCCTCTTCTTCCTGACAAAATCTCAAAGGCTTTCGTTGTCAGATCCATGCGATGCGTGTGCTCGTTAAATCTACAGTAGATCAGTGAGAAGGTTTACGTATGAGTTATCCGTTTGGCCGCCCGTTCTTATGATCTACTGTGTATCCATGCTTTGATGATTGCACTCACGAGGCATCTTGCAATAGGGTCCAGTCATATGAGGTTGATATGTTTCAGTAATATTTTTTCAAGAACTTTTGCTATTGTTCTTAGTAAACTTATTGGTCTATAAGGGGAATGAAGATATGCAGGTCTATTGGTTTCGGTATCATTCATATCCTGAATAATTGTACGATGTAGTACTAAGAACTGAGTTGTGTATGTATAAAGAAGTGAGATGGATGGGAGCTTTTCTAAGAAGATGTCGGAAATTTCAGAAGTAATAAAATCATAGCCAAGAGTTTTTACGAGAATTCTAGGAAAATCTTAGACAATCATTTGATTTCTAGTTGTAGGAGGATTTGATCCCTGGAAGTACTATCATCTATTTGCTCAGTCCAAAACGTATCAAAAAAAAGTGTTTGTGTTTCACACATATTGTTTACAAACATACCAAACAATTAATTTTAAATAGATTTAAGGATGAGCTCAGTGGGAGCGCGCTGGATTCCCACATAGAGGTCTCGGGTTCGAGTCCAGTGCTGACCTTGGATTGTTCTTTGTAGGAGCCTCTACTGCTCACTCTCCAAAGATGGAATGTAGTCTGTAAGAAATGAACACTGCCCAGAGGCGGAAGTGTACTGAGTCAGCTCCGGGCATCTAGGACCAGATGTTGACGCGCCTTAAATTAAAAAAAGGAAAGAAAATTATTTTAAGACAATCACCTATTTTCCAGCATTAAAACCTTTCTAAGACTTCATATTTACAAATAAAAAACTTAAACTGTAATGATGAAATAATGTATTTTATTAGATGTACATATTGTTTGTAATGGAGCAGCAGAAGAAAAGGCTCTTGTGGGGCTATAATTTCTTACAAGTAGGCTCCCTAGAGATTTATAACTGTCGATAAGTTTGCTACATCTTTTTTATTACGTTACCAAACTTGGCGCCTATTATGTTTAAAGTATCCGAAGCTTAAAACTTCTTTATACAAAATAGCCACACAGAGAAATTTTTTGAATGTTCCAAAATTTGAATATTTCTTGTATATTGGAATATATGGTTTAATAAGGCTCCTTTGCTAAACTAATCATTAAAAAGTAATAATAAATTAGAGAAAATATACAAGAATTTTTTATTTTTACTTTCTTTTGCAGCTTAGTTTAAATAAAGAAAGTAGTTTTTATATCTAAAAATATAATTTTCATGTTCAGAATACATTTCTGGTGAAAATTTAATTTTGAAAATCTGATCAATAACGATACTTCCTGTTGCAAATTAGCAAGATAAATAAAAATTTAATGAAAAAAAAAGGAGAGATTTCGATAAGGAAAATGGAAATAATGAATAAGAGAATTGTAGATGGCAAAAAGGAGACCCCATAGAGAGGATGTTACTTGGGCCACACTGACACCACATCTACACACATCTACAGACAGAGCGAGAGACAAAGATACACAGGCGACAGTTCGGTTGACAGTTTGTCCCCACCATAAACAGTTAGGGAGTTGGTTCGTGCTATCTTACCGATATATATACCTTTATACTGTGTTAGTGTCAGCTGGTAGTTCCATCCCACTCCTCTTATCACTCTCTCTCACTCACAAATATAACAACATACATTCACACAGACACAGTGTATGTTGTAGCCGTTCTGTAAACTATATTTGTATCATTTGTAGACGAAATGATTTTGTTGTATTGGTAAGTGCACTAGAAGTAGGCAGTTACTGTAGGCGAGATATCAGTGAAGTACCATCTCGTCACAACAATAAACTTCCTCCCACTCTCATCTACTAACTTCACAAACAAAAACCAGCCACAATGCATACTACTCTGTTCTGTATACCCGATTTCTGTCTGACTATCTCATTCGTTTTACACTTGATATTCTATTACCATCAATAAATAACACATATAGTACTACAGCTGCATAAGTCCGTTGTCCACTTTTATTTACATCGCTGTATATTGAATAATACGTTCACTTAACGTCAGTATTTTTACTTTCTCTGGTGAATTTTTAGAACTTAAGTTCACCAGAATTACATAATTTGAAAGACAAAATTTTAGTGAGAAAACAGAGTTTTTAGCGAATGGTCAGTATATAAATATAATATATGAACAAAATTTCCCCAGAATGAAAAATCGCAAGGGAAGAGCCCAAGGCTCTGCGACCCAAACAGTCTATTGTGCTAAAAAAAAAACAAAAAAAAAAACTGATATTCCTAAATAATGTTTTTCACAATTTTCTCGAAAACGGTTTATCTATATTCTTTAAGCTTCATACATTAACAACACATGCAAAGATATATCATTTTTATTTGAAATTTGTTGCAGGGCAAGATGGAGGAGGGTAGTGGGGCGCCAAGCTTCCCTCTAAGTGTTACCGAACACTATTTGCATTATAAAGAGTTATAGTTAAAATGGAGAGTTAATTATATTAAACAAATTCAAAATTTTTAATTTTTTAATACGGCTCAGAAGATTTTAACGCTCCGTAATAATAAACCTTTATTTAAGGAAGTTAAACAAATACAAAATAAAAATATACCTTAGGAGTAGCAAGGCTAAAGCCGTCTGCTAGAGTTGATAAAATTACAAAGCTGAGATATGAAAGAAAAAAATATGCATAATTTAGAATATGCATATGCATAAATATAAATGAAACAAAAGAAAGGAAAAGTAAATAAAAATTAATGAATTAACACTTAAAACTGTATAAATAAGTAAAAAGAAGGTAAATAAGATAATATCATAAAAATAAGTAACAAAAATAAATTAATCGCTCTACCATTCTCACCACAACAATGATTACTCTTCATCCAGTCACTCTGCTCTCCATATATTCTTTAATAATATCTTCCCTCACTTGTATCGCTCAAATATAATTTGTCAGTTTAGTGCCAGTTCGTTATTCTCATTTCACCTTTCATCAACCTTGAGTCCATCAACTAATATAATTGTATGATTTTCTTTAAACTGGGTATATTCAATGGCACACATACAACCACCTACAACTTTTACTTGAAACATTTCTCCGGAAAATTTTTTTTAGGGGGTTCTGGAGAATTTACGTATTAGGCTAACTTTAGGCGCATTTACAGGAGGGCGCTAACTTTAGGCGCATTTACAGGAGGGCGCTAACCTACAGTGCACTTACTTTCAGATAGTGCTATTAACACCTTTTGCTATTAACACCAACAAGAATAATCCCCACATTTGTATACAATATTGAGGGCAACGTTTGGTAAAAATTCCAAGTTTGAAGAAAGTTTGTCAATTAGATTGCAATAATTATACTAGACAATGGCTGTGAGTGTTTCGCACAAAATTTGTTGGAGTTTGAGTCAATAAGATTATAACAACACCAACGATGATACTATTTAGAATGACAAATGTATTTATATGCGCTAGAATGACATGTACAGACAAGTACGACACAAGTCAACAGTTTCATGTTTCAACTAACTTCTGCCAAAATAGAATACAATGCGTTTCTATGGGTCCGTTAGTACATTATCAATTTCATCGGTGCTAGTTACAGTTTTTCAAAAACGACTCCAATGAATCAATTTTATTTGAAACATTTTTTCCGGGAAATTGAATTTATATTATTGATTAACGAACATTCGCTCACCGGCAAAAAAATTCGGCCATTTAAATAATTACAGTTTATAAATAATATAATATTGTTTGGTCTGTCTTCACTAGTTATTTTGTTTGGTGATTAATAGTAACATTTTTAGAATAAATTGGACTTTGTACATTATACTTGCAATATTAAAAAACATTAAATAAATCAAAAATGTTTACTAGATTGTGATCATTTATTATTTCTTTATTTTTATTCAGTTCGATTTTATTTTTATTTGCTTTAACTGCGTTTTAGCTGGTTCCTTGACTACAAAAATTAAAATTAAAAATTCGAATTTCAAAATACCTCTTAGTGCCGAGGAAGTCACACGTGCTCTAGCACTTATAGAGACGGTCGCTCCATCAGAATGCAGCCATGCTAGTGGGGTTCAATACCAAACCCTTCGAGATGCAGCGCAGCATTACAGAAAAAGAGACTAATACTCAAGAAGGCCAGGTTCAGGGCATCGAAGGGCCACTGAACTGCGGGACCGCCGTTTTTTGACATTCACAGTTTTACGAAATCGTCATCTGGCAGCTGTTAAAGTAGTTCATCGCCTCCAAGAGTTCGAGTTGTTCAAATTTCTGATAGAACTGCTCGAAGGAGACTGTATGAGCAAGGTTTGATAGTTTTTCGCCCCATAAGAGAGCCAGAACAAACCAGAGAGCACAGAGTCTCTCGCCTTGAGTTTTGTCGGCAATACATCAATAATTGGTCTATCAAGCAGTGGGCAAGTGTATTGTTTATTGACGAGTCCCGATTGCCTTAAGGGCACCAGACGGCCATGAAGGTGAGAGATTTGCACAATGTAATTTTGTTCTCACTAGGCCTTTCCAGCGAGACTCTCTGATGGTTTGGACTCTCAGATATCAGTTTACAAAGACGTACGCAGTTAGTAATCATGACCGCTGCTCGGTATTTGGCGGATATACTGCAAGATTATGTGGTCCCTATCAAGCCGGAGAAAGGTGAGGAGTTGAATGAATGAATGAATGAATGAATGAAAAAATTCTGTATTTAAGTCATAAGACTATTACAGTGAGTTTGAGTTACATATACATATAAACAACATAAATTCACTTCAAATATTAAAACAAAATTTTTTTTTTTTTTTTTTTCCAGAAAGAAATTAGATAAAATTATATAATAGAAAGAAAAGGAATTACAAAGTCATCTAGAGAAAAAATAAATTAAAGTTACTCATTACAAATAAACGCTCTTATCTTCAGAGCTGTTCGAACAAAATAAGTAATATTTTTAATTTCACTGATACTGGGCGACAAAAGAATTGAATAAAAATTACCTTCATTACAATTCGAGTACATTGGCAAATAATGTAACCTAGCCGAATGATACAAAGGACATTCAATTAAAAAATGAAATAAATTCTCAGGTTTTTGTAGATTACATATCGAGCAATTAATTTGAGGATCCAATCTCACGGTGCAATTATTATATGTTAATTTGACAGTATATTTGCCAGAGGTACGTAACTGAGCCAGTGTTCTAAGGAAAGCGATGGGGATGCTATAATGAAGATAACTATTAAACTGCTGTAGAGTGACTATGTTTCTATAAAATAAATTGTAGGAACGTTGGTTTACACAATCCAGGTCTCTTAGTTTAACAGAGTTGCTAAATTTTACCAAAATAAGATGTAGTTGTGTTTTAATTTTAACGGGATCGCTAAAAAATAATGGGTCAAACGCTCCGATACCCTCCAACAATTGACGAATCCAGTTATACTTCCCCGGAGCAGTTTCCACGTTATCGAGATTCAACAATTTTGTGAAGCAAAGTTTCGGGTAACGAGAATAATCCATTTTTAAAATCTTTAGGATCCATTTAAAGATGAGTTTAAGAATAGTAACACCTATATGTTGTGAGCCAACCTCTAACCTGACCATATAGTGGGGGGTGGTATTAGAGAGTTGCAACAATCTTTTATAAATGATAGCTGATAGGCTTCCAATTGTTCAATGAAGTCATGTGCCCAGACTGGCGCAGCGTACAACAAAGAGCTCAAACTTATGGCCTCATTCAGTTTTTGTCTTGCTTCCCAGGATCTTACTTTAGTTTTGGCACAAATACCAAGCACCGTTCCAATCGATAACTTATTCCTACAGGAAAATACCTTTATGGCTCGGTTAAAAAGACCAGAGTTACTAAAAAGTAAGCCAAGATAATTGTATTCCAACACCTCTGTCAGTTCCTGATTATTATAATATAATTTGCGGGTCTTTTTAGGTCTACCTCTATGTATCTTTAAAAGCTTTGTCTTATTTATATTAACTTTCAGGCAATTAACTTGACAATATTTATGAAGTAAGTCCATTTTCTTCTGCGCGTCTGTAAGGGAGTCAGCAATAATTACCAAGTCGTCAGCATACATAAGCAGAAAAACATCACAACCCGGACTTAAGTTGGTACCAAAGGCACCATTAGACCTGAAGAATTCTTCCATATTACTTATAACAAGTGAGAACAGTATAGGGCTGAGAGTTTCTCCCTGCAAAACACCCTGTGTAATTTTTATGTCGTCAGTCAAACGCTCCCCACATTTGATTCTCATCACTGCATTCTCATATAAATGACGAACGATCCTAACAAATTTTCCACTCAGTCCCAGTGAAAACAATTTGCTCCACAACAGGGAATGACAGACCGAATCAAAAGCACGCATAAAATCAACAAACACAACATACAGAGTTGTGGACTTTCTGCGCAGATTGAGCTGGATAATTGAGTTAAGAGTGAAGATGTTGTCAATGCAGCCACGATGCGCACGGAAACCAGACTGACACTCAGGAAGGACATTTGCCGCCTCAACCCATGAAAGAAGTCTATGGTTTAAGACTTGAGTGAAAAGCTTAAGAATACAGTTAGCCAAGGTGATACATCTGTAGTTTAAAGGGTCAGAGGCACTGCCTTTCTTATGAAGCATTACTCCACGCATTACTGCCCAGGATTTGGGAACTCTTTCCTCCTCCAAGACTCTGTTGAAGAGCGATTGCAGTTTATACAGCCATCTTTCGGGAAGATTTTGAAAGTATTCATAAGATACGTTATCACTACCAGGAGATTTGTTTCTTTTGGAGACATTTATGGCTGAAACTAATTCTTCATAAGATATGGCACAATCCAATATTGGATTTAACACATCATTGTATTGACAGATATCTACTATTCTTGGGGGATATATATTGCTAAAAAACAGTTCCCATTCTGACGTTGAAATTATGCCATGGGTACTACACCGTTTTCTATATTTATTTATTACTGACGAAAAGCTTTTGGAATCAGTTACCTTAGATAGAAGATCAACTATGTTCTGTTCATATGTTAGTTTTTTCATTTTAACCAATCTCTTATAAATCTTTTTTGAGTTTAAGTAATCCGAGCTGGTACTTGCGGAAAAACCGTCCAACTTACAAGCTTTAAGTTTAATTTTAACAACTTTTTTTTGTTCACGACATTCTATATCGTACCAGGGTTTATAATCGGCACGATGACTGAAACTTGGCTGTGAGAAATACTTAGTTCTCAACATCCCCATATCAATAGCAGATTCTTTAATTGCCGCCATAAAACTTTCGTGAAGTTCATCAACACTGCCGGAAAGGAATTCCGGTGAATCGAGATTCTTGTTATTAAGTTCTAGTTTAAAAGTGGAAGCCTTATCAGCATCCCATCTAATGGCTACACCTTTAGATGGCTTCGGAACGTTTTTCTGTGTCATAAGTTTACAAGCTAAATTTAACTTTAATTTGATAGGGAAATGATCTTTAGTTATTATGTTTAGTAGCACTTCAAAATCATGAATAAAACCCAGATCTTTTATTCCGCAACATGCCAAATCAATAGTCGATTTACCCACAGAGCTACAGAATGTGAACGAACCCTGTACGTCGCTAAGAGATCTACCGTTAATAATTATAAATGAAAAAGAATTTAAAAAGTCTAGTAATATTTTACCTCTGGCGTTGTACACTCTGTCCATACTCCTCTGCACTGCACAAAGACTAGTGCCCTCAAATATATGCTCATCCACCGTGTTACAATCGGAGACCCGACAGTTAAAATCTCCACCGAGAAAGAAAGGATAATTTACAAAACTATTTTGTATGAAACTTACGATGTCTTCCAGCATTTCTACCAAAGTGGTTAAACAATAAAATGGGCTCAGATATACGAAACCTAAAATGAAACTGCAGCAGAACGTATTGACTTTAACAAACAACCAGTGTTCACATTTTTCAATAACTTCTACATGAAACACATCGCCGCAATATAACAAAGCCAGACCTCCACTCGCTCTACCTACCGATTTTTGTCGAATTGCAGAAGAAGTAATAATTTTACAGTTAGATAGAGGAGAGGGGAGACCAGAACTAAGAACATCGCCAACAACATGCGTTTCTGATAAAAAAATTAAGTAATTCTGACAGTATTCATGTGAGATTTCTGCAATATTTTTAATACCACACACATTCCACATAATTATATTCACATTTGAAAGATAATCACCATTAGAAGATCCAGTGTCAGGCCGGTAATTCAGTCCAGTGTTCGATGATTGCTACGGAAGCTGTTTACTAGTGGTGGCTCTAGAAGGGTCCTCAATAGACTTTGATCTCAATCTGTAAGAGAACTGCTCCAGTCTGGTAGCATAAGCCTGCTTCTTCTGTAACTGTTTACTCTCTTGATCCACCTCTTTGAGTTTCCTTTTTTCCTTATCCTTCACTTTTGTATCGCCAAAACACTGCTCAAGAGATAACTTGGCAGTCCTAGGAGCTTGAAGTTCTTTCAATGTGTATAGAGAACCATCAATCAGCAGCCTATCTACTCTTAGATAGGCGCGGAGGTTGTTTTTTCTAGCTTCAAAAGAAAAGGAATAAGATTTTTTCTTACAGACCTTACATTTGGAGAAAAATCTTCAGTTACACTTAAATTATGGTTTTTCAGTGCTTTATTTGCTCTCAGAATTTCATATTTTCGCCATAAACAAATAAATTTGATCAATAAAGGTCTTGCTTTATCTTGCCTTTTGACTCCTAACCTGCGAACTGAATCAATCTCAGTCAAGCTGATAGAAACATGCATAACTTCAGTAAACAATTTATGAACCTCCTTTAATAGTAATTCCATATTTTCATTTGGTAACTCAGCCAAATTGTGTGAAATAATATTATTCTTACGACTAATATCATTTACTATTGTTACACACTGACGAACTGAACTCAGAGTATTTTCAGTTACTCGTTGTGAGTTCTCTAGTTTGGTAATTCTATCTTTCGCAGATTCCAGTTCAGTTTTATAAATTGCAGTTTGTTCGTTACCTTTACGAACATCTTCCTGAACTTGAGCAATTAGGTTATATATAGCACGAAGATCAGTCTCTTTCTCAGAATTAGGGGCATTATCAACCATGTTAGAAATTATTATTTGTTGTTTTGTTCTACTCTCTGATTTTTTTTTTTAATATTTATATATATTTATTTTTTACTGTTAATAATTTTTTGTTTATTTCTTGTTTAAGAAATAGCAACTTCCAACTTTTAAATGCTAGTATCGAAAATATTTAAAATAAATTCAATTTAATAGAAATCTGAGTCGAAGAAAATTTTAAATTGATGAAAAATTCGTCAGAATTAGCTGTTGAAATGAATAAATGAAATAAGTATGAGATAAACAAATGCTGTTTGAGAGAATTGACCACAGTACTTTAAACCAGAGCAGGCAAGTAAACAAACATCTGCACTATACTCACTGCAAGATAATGTGCCCCCTCCACACAGTACGAGCACAAGTTAAATATTTAACACAAACTTTATATATTAAAGTTAATGATTGTCTTTTTTTTACCTGTAATATTCGCAATGTTTAAGGTAATTAAAATTTTCCTTCACCAGCTCATTGTTCAAATAAAAAACTACTAACTGTGAAAGGTTCACTACGATTGAATCACTAGAACTATGGATAAAAAACAGTTTTTACAGAGACGATCTTTACTGTGTGACTGACACACTCAAAACTCAAGGTGAGGAGTTTGGCCATAACTATAATATTGACTTCCTAAATTGGCTTGCCTGTTCCCCTGACCTAAATCCCATAAAGCATCTGTGTGATATGCTTCGAAGACAGATAAGAGATCGGAGAGTCCTTGCTGGGACGCTTTAGGAACTAGAAAGGGCACTTCAAGACGAATGGGCTCTAACGTACATAACGAAATTTCCCGCCTTGTTCTGAGCATTCCGAGACGCCTAGAACCTGTGATATAAAGGTAAGAGGAGGTCATACTCGGTATTAGCAACATCCCATTAAAAAATAATTTAAAATTAAAAAAATAAACAGGCAAATAAAAATTTTCCAGATTCACTTTTTTTTAATTAATTATTTTAAATTTCCCATATAATCCTATTTATTTGTTTTATTTTGAAAATCAGTTAACCTATAATCTTATTAACGATAAAAATTATGAAAAAAGTGAAAACTATACACAGATATAGAAATTTTTCAAATGCCCGGAATTTTTTGCAGGTGAGATCTTGGAACAGTTGAGGTTTCAGACTTTTAAAGGGCAGTGTATGATAATTTGTGAAATATGAGCTAGATATTGTCTATTTAATCATAAGGCTGTTTTTGAATATCTGATCATTGCGTATAGTTCTTTGAGCATTTGCGTGTCCCTGGTGTTACAAGGGGCGTTTACTGCGAGTCGAAGTATTTAGTTTTGAAATATCTGTAATTGTTTCGTCAATGTGTGCTAAGTGTTATCCAGACTGGGGTCGTACATATCAGAAGAGGTCTGAGGAATGTCTTGTAGAGAAGTAATGTTATAGTAGTGTTTCTGGGAAGTGTTTCTGTTAAAAACTGTTTCATTCTGGTGTATGCTTCTTATAGTTTAATCTTTAATTTGTAGTTTCCAGGTGAGTCTTGTGTCGAGGATTACATCAAGATAGCGCACTACTCGATCCTTCTGTTACAATGGGATTTCCTGTTTGTTGATTTTTTAATACTTGAGGTCATCATCTAGGAATCTTCAAAGAATGATTTCTTTTTAGTGGCATTTTCCATCTTTGGAACCAATTTGAAAAGATATCATAAATGCCAGATAAAGATTAAAAACCAAAAGCACTGACAGAGAAAGAGAGAGAGAGAAATATTTTATAGATATTCGCTGAAAATAGTATTTCACAATTAGGAGACTAAAACGTGAAAACACAATTTCGAAAATTTGACACAGTTTGATATGTTCCACTTATTCGAAAAAAATTTCCCTCGGCTACAGAAGAAATTCAGCCGAGTTTCATCGAAAGAATACGAAATTCTCGAGCACATCAACTATTAAAATAACCTATAGTGTTTGGAAAGGTACCTGCACTAATACTAAGGAAAAATGCTTCATTTATAAAAGACATTTCTTTCTTTCATACTTTTAATATAAAAGAAATTAAACCAGGTAAGAGAAAGTGAAAATGAGAGAAGACACACAAGATTTGCTAAAGCATGGAGCCCAAAGGTACGCTGTTCGAAAAGGCTAAATTTTGTTAAAGTTGAACACTGAAGAACCATGCAAAACGTTGTTCGAACGATTTGCTGCCCTGATTGAACGTTAGAACGTTAAGACCCAGGCCGGCAACTGATTTTTAAAAAATCATTCATGTCCATTTTCCGTCCTAACATTAAAGAGGGAAATACGGGTTAAATCCAACTAGAATTTCCATTCTTACTAAATTTTAAAATTTATTTTATTTTTCAAATGAATCCTTCAAGTATTATAATGTTACAGAATTCAATCTGGCCATTATTCCTGAAAAGTGCCAATTAAAGCTACAAACACATTAAAGAGTCAAATATTTTTTTTTATTTAAAAAAAGCAGGTTTCTATGTATTCTATAAAATCGCATTTCTGAATAACCAATTTCCTTCAAATTTGGAATTCTAGTAATGCTGCTAATATATAAGTGGTCAAATCATATATTTTAGAAAGTATATTTTAGAGGAAAGTTGAATATTGCTGCTCTTCCAGAAACAAACAAATACATTTTCCTAGGTATTTATCTGTGTAAGTAGTTTACCAAGTTCAAAGAAAATCGTTTGAGCTATCTTAGAGAAAATCGCGGAAAAAGGAAAAGAAAAACTTTGTGTAAAGTTGCGCTGCTAGTTGCTACCTATCTTTCGAGTCAGATGTGTTGGTGGTAGTATTTAAACGGAATATCAAATTTGAGCTTCTTGCAATTTTTTTTTGTTTACTTTCTCTTACTTATAATAGCAAGAGGAAGTATTTTTTGCCAGATTTTCGAAATTAACTTTTCACCGGAAATTCACGTTTTGAAATCCCCTGAGTCCAAAAAAGTGTTTATCTGAAAATGATCCTGGAGTATTTAAACAGAATATCTCAAAAACGAAAAGTTGCTGGAAATTCAAACTTGGTATTCCAGCCGCCTCCGACACGAAGATTTCGGGCAAAATCTACCAATCGGAAGTGGCATTTTACTGAATGTTTTTTTTTTCCCCAGTTTTTGTGATTTTCTCAAAAACGCCACCAACGATTTGCTTTAAACTTTAAATATTAACTATACATATAAAGAGCTACAACTTTTATATTTGCCACATTTCTCCAGGAAAATTAATTTAAGGAGACTTATGGGAGTGGATGTGCGGGGTTATTTTTCCTCTAATGTGCTACAAAATTCCGTCAACTAAATAATATTAATTAGAATTATATAAGTTTCCAAAATTGCCACTTTAGAGAAAATCGGTTGCCCGGAAGTTCGAGTTTACTGTATAGGTTTTTCAGTTTATTGTGATTTTCTCCTTAAAAATGGTGACGGTTTGAAACACTAATAAGAATTGTAAGTGTGAAGAAAGCTTGCCATTTCGCAGTAAGAGAAAGTGGTGTGAGTGTTTGTTTCACACCAGATATTTTTGGCATGTATTGTACACATACACACAAACAGATCATTCGCTAAAAACATCTTTTTTCATACTCAAGGAGCATGAACATATATATTTCCGGTGAAACTCAATTTGGAAAAGTTGCTATGATCGCAATACTTGCTCTTACCAACAATAAGGGAAAGTAAATGAAACGTTCAGAGATAAAAGTAAAAGGAATTTCAATAATATAACTTGTTTTTTCTGTTGAACATTCTTAACATGTTCAATAAAACGAGATGTTTCGGTTTTAACAAATTGGTAATTATATATTATAATTTATTTCTGTATTTTTAATTTTTTTATGACTGACATTGAAATCTGTTATTTGTTTTTACTTATAATAGCGCGATTCATCGCCATGTGTGTGCTACTTTCCAACGATGTGGTCACTGTACGTTCTTTTATATCTGTTTGTAGTTTTTATTCTGCTAATTTTACAAGAGATCTCATTTGATACAGCTGTTACATATATTGATGGACATTAGTGTTTTATTTTTAATCGTTAGTACCTTTTCTTAATTTTAGCTTTCTCCTATTCCTAATATTTCATATATATTTCCTATGTTTACTAATCGGAGATATATATATATATGTTCTGGAGAGGAATATGCTTTCCTCAAAAAGGTCATTTTATTAAGTTTAGATTCTCCCATTGACGTAAAACTGAAGACGAACATCCGGTAGCTGCATATTTATTTAAAAATAACAAGTTTGAAGAAAATTTGTCAATAACAGTTTTGTTAAGTACAGTAAGGGAGAGTGCGCAGTGTGTTTCCCATCAGATTTTTTGTTTTGTTTTTTGTTGTTCTTTTCTCTAAGAACCAATAATAAAGTTTTTAGCCAATGATCTGTGTGTGTGTGTGTGTGTGTGTGTGTGTGTGTGAGTACAAAACATCTCAAACACGAAAAACTGCAAAACCTTAGACTTGGTATTTCATTTAGATACTTCCTATTGCGTCTGGCACAAAAGTTTTACTCAAAATCCATCAACCAAAAGTGCGACTTTATCGATTTTTTTTCATTTGTTTGCGATTTTCTCGAACACGGCTATAACGATTTCTTCAAATTTGTATAACATCTACCACTCATAAAAGCCAATCACTTTTAATTAAAACATTTTTCCCGCAAAATTAATTATTAGGTGTACTAGGGGAACAGTAACCTTAGCTTTCCTTAAATGTACCATTCAGTATGATATATGGTTGTACCAAATCATAATGTTCAAGTACTGTGGAAGCATAGCTAGAATTACAATAGAGAAGTAATGGGTTAATGGGAATGAAGCTTCATAGAATCGATTTTTAAATTTTCTGAATTTCCTCTAAAACGGTTAAAATGATTTTAATTTAAATTTGGAGTGCTGATTGCATAGATAGAAATCTATTACTTTTATTTTAATCATTTTTCTGGCAAAAAAAAATTCAATTTTTACCTGCCACCTATGCTGACCTATATATATGTATATATACCCCTCACCTCTAAATTTATGTTGGGGCAATTGAAA
>JAAEAF010004969.1:0-33541 GCA_011037195.1 Triatoma infestans
AAAAACTGTGTATCCAGTGGGGGAAAATTGTGGAACGGCTAGCCGGATTACCCCAGTCAGCTCACCGATAAACTATATCAAGAGGAATAAAGGAAGAGTGATGAAAAGAACTCCATAAATGAGGTACAAGTGGTGAAGGGATCCCTAACTAACCAGAAACTATCATAAGAGACATTATTACATTTCCGGGATTAATTCCATTGCATTTTACTTGATTTTTCCTTAATAAGAACGATTAACTCTGTTTAGGTTGGGTTATTGTAAGTAGAAGAGGTTAATATAAGTATTTTATTCTATTAAGAATAAGTAATTTATGTTCATTTTCTTATTTTTCTAAGTTCGTCATTATTGGTGTAAGTTTATGTTGTTCTTTTTATTTTTATTTTATTTTATTATTGCATTAATGTGATGTAAATAGGAGGTTAGTTAGGTATTTTATTTTAGTAAGATTTAGGAATTTATGTTCATTTTTTTTTTGTATTTTATTGTATTATTGGTGTAAGTTTAGGGTTTTTTTAAATTATTTCATTTTTTTTATTTTTCATTATGTAATTGATGTTAAATAAATACAAAGAATAGACAAATGTTTTCATAATTCACCTTACTTAAAACTTAATAGTTTAACCAATATCGGTAACACAAAAGTTCTGGCCTGTAGCACCGAGCTAACGTCTCCGCTTACGGCATTAGAATTAGAGGTTCGAATCGAACTGCTGATAACTTTTTTTTTGTTTTAATTATTCGTCTCCTTTATTTAATTTATTTTTTTAAATCTTTTTTCCCTATCTCATTTGTAGTAATTTATGTACTATTTTTAACTCTTCTCTATTATTATTATATACATTGTCTGGTGGGGTTTCGCTGTTCCCCGTCAGAAAGACAGCGTGGCGTCCTATACATCCGAACCCTCCCTTCTCCACTGGGTTCTCCAGGTAGCTTTTGGGTTACGGGTAAGCCCCGTAACATTTTGGCGCCCGAACAGGGACACTTGAATGCATTTTTTTTTTGGAGGTAGGTGTGTATAACCTGGATGTTAATAATTAGAGGAAGGAAAACAATTATTTTGAAGTTACATTGTGGAAGAATAGTCTAACTTGTAAGTAAATTTTAAGTTTACAGATAATGATAATTGAATTGTAATCTTTAAACAACGAAATAATTAAAAAGAAAAAAAAAAGGATTCAGTGGAATAATTAATAATATAAGTTACTTGGAATCTCATGACATTAATAAGATGAAAGGATTTATATAAAATCAGTTTTAAGTAAGAGACAGAAAATTAATAATGTTGAAGTAAAATTGAAAGATAGAGAACAAATACAAGAAAAATTTAAAACAAAAGAAATTATAGTTGAGTGAATAAAATAAAACTTAACAGAAAATTTATTATTAAGAAGACAATATGGATGTAGATAGGTTATTTCAAGATGAATTGGAATACGAACTTAGGATACGTGGCATCTCTGGAATACAAACATGTGATGAAATGAGGAAGAAGTTGAGACCGTTATTAAGAATGGAAGCAAAAGGTAAGGCTCCTTGGCCACAAGTTAGCACACAGGCTTCTGATTTAACTAACTGTCAAACAAAGCTGGAGTCGTTGGAAAGTAAGGTTAATTCCCTTAGCGAAAATCCTACACCCGGGGAAGTGAAGAAGATTGATACAGGATTACAACATCTTTTCAATAGGTTAGGGCGTATAAAGGCTAAAGAAAGAACTGAAGTTGAATTATAGGTGGAATTATCGGAGAGATGGGGTCAACTCTGGGCAATTTTTGAGAAGAAGGTAGGTGATGAGGTGGAAGGGGAGAAGACACCCGCTCTAATTGAAGTTAAAAGAAGATTGGATGATTTGGACTTACAGTTAGCTAATTTTTTGGGTCCCCGCGATAGTGCAGATGGACGCTACCTGGACCAGACAATAGCTGATATCCTTTCGAAATTATCTGAGATGGCTGTTGGAAACGATGAGGTTGAGGAGCGTCGTTCATCATATTTACGCCAAGCAACAGCGTGCATGCGAACGTTCAACGCTAGTTGTCAGCAAGTTCCTTCAACAACTTCCACTGAGGCGCCTGGGGTCATTCTGAGAAAACAGCAGATACCACCAAAGGAGTGGGGCATCAAGTTTTCCGGTGACGGACAAGGGCTAAGTGTGAGCGCATTTTTAGAAGTCATAAACGACCTGAAAGTAGCACGGAACATCTCGGAGGCTGATCTGTTCAACTCGGCTTATGATTTATTCTCTGGTAGGGCTCTCATTTGGTTCAAAGCTATGAAGCGACAAGTGGCAACTTGGGGAGAACTAATTGCGGAAATAAAGGCTGAATTTGAACCGCAGGATTATATAGAGAGACTGTGGGACGAAATCAGAGATAGAACTCAGGGTGAAGATGGACCCATGGGAATCTGTATTAGCATCATGAAAAATTATTTCCACAGGTTACCTTCGTTACCCACCGAACAGGAGATGTTGAGGGTTATAAAGAGAAATCTACACCCCTACTACCTAAATAAGTTAGTGCTACACGAAGTGAGATCCATTGAAGAATTGTTGCAAATGGGCCGACAAATAGAGGAAACTAAATGGAGAGTTGCAACACACAGACCACCACCTGTACGGCGCACTCTGCTGGAACCGGACCTAGCATATACTCCTCTCAAAAGTCGAGTAAGCTTTATGATGGCAGAACTAAAAGACGAAAGGTTAAAGCCAGGTTCGTCACACAACCTAAAAGACCAGAAGAGAGAATCAGCCCCACCGCGACCAAAGACGCCCGGCACTTTGGCAAGGTGTTGGAGCTGTGGTGAAACAGGACATTTTTCTAGGTCTTGCAAGCGGCCTAAGCGAAAACGTTGTGATCAATGTCAGAGCACTACCTGCAGATGCCAGAGTACTTCGAGAAACTCCGAAGGG
The DNA here is from genome assembly GCA_011037195.1 of Triatoma infestans. Taxonomy (NCBI): domain Eukaryota; kingdom Metazoa; phylum Arthropoda; class Insecta; order Hemiptera; family Reduviidae; genus Triatoma; species Triatoma infestans. Next base: position 2,918 of record JAAEAF010004969.1, read on the forward strand.
GGCTCGGCCTGAGTGAGCGAGCGCCGAACCATGCCCCATTTCAGTTCACCAGTGAGGCAGAATGGCAAGAGTGGCTAGCAGTCGTCAGGACATTTTCAACAGGGGGCAAATTCCACACGCTGCAACAAAAACCAAAAGATAATCGACCTTATGTCAGAGTTACAATCTTGGGCGTACCGCTATTGGGACTACTTGATTCCGGGGCCTCCAGATCAATGTTTAACCAGAAGGCTTGGGACCAGCTATCTCTATTAGGAGTGAGTTTGGAGGCGAAACCACTGGTAAAGGTTACTATGGCTGACGGTGGGCAGACCGAAATATTAGGGAAAGTGAATCTCCCAGTGAATCTGGATGGGCGGGTAAAGATTGTAGAATTTTTGATTGCACCAAAACTGGCTACTACATTAATTTTGGGTTTTGATTTCTGGAATAAAATGAAAATAATTCCTGACAAAGCTTTAAAGAGATGGGAGTTCGGCGATGTAAGAGAAGAGGCAAAGTCATCAGAGATAGCATCGGCCCTGGTCTGCGAAGAAGAATTGTCCCCTAGCGAGCGTAGTTTGTTAGAGAAGGTTATCCAGACTTGGAAAAACAAGGGTCCACCGAAGTTAGGATGTACCGCACGGGTAGAACATATAATTGACACTGGGAATAATCGACCCATCAAACAAAGGTACTATCCAGTATCACCGACCATACAGGCCGTTCTGGATAAGGAGTTGAATTGTAGGAGCCAAGATATAGTGGAGCCCTCAAAGAGCGCCTGGGCTTCCCCCGTAGTACTCATAAAGAAGCCGGATGGGTCATACAGGTTTTGTGTGGACTACCGTCAAGTGAATTCTGTCACGAAGAAGGACGCATATCCTCTTCCTTATGTTTCAACAATACTTGACCGGCTGAGAGATGCGAAGTACTTGTCCTCAATTGACATTAAAAGTGCTTATTGGCAAGTACCCGTAGAAAAGGAAAGTCGGGATAAGACCGCATTCACGGTTCCTAATCGAGGCTTATTTCAATTTAAGCGAATGCCCTTTGGCCTGCAAAACTCTTCAGCCACGTGGCAACGCTTAATTGATGAAGTGCTTGGAGCTGATCTTGAACCCCATGTTTTTGTGTATCCGGATGATATTGTCATCGTAACGGATTCCTTTCAGAAACACATGGGGGTATTAGAAGAGGTTTTGCGCCGTTTGACTGTCTCCAATCTCACGCTTAACTGGGAGAAATCGAAGTTTTGCCGCTCAGAATTAAAATTCCTAGGTTATGTTGTGAATAGGTGGGGGCTACAAGTGGATCCAGAGAAGGTAGAGGCAATCATGAATTATCCGGCGCCGAAAACAACCAAACAGGTACGTCAATTTGTAGGATTAGCGTCATGGTACCGCCGATTTATTCCCAATTTTTCCACCATGATAGCACCCCTCACGGAGTTATTGAAGAAAGGGAAGAAATGGATCTGGAGTCCAGAGCAAGAACAGGCCATGAAGTCAGTCCAGGAAAAACTAATTACGGCTCCGATATTGACTGGTCCGGACTTTTCCCGTCCTTTCTGTCTCCAGACAGATGCGTCAGCCACGGGCTTGGGAGCAGTTCTGTCGCAGAATTTTGATGATGGGGAGAAACCCATTGCTTATGCCAGCCGAGCTCTCACCAAAGGAGAAAGAAAATTTTCGGCAACGGAACTGGAATGTTTAGGAGTATTATGGGCCATAAAGAAATTCAGGCCATATTTGGAGGGAGCCCAATTTACAGTGGTCACTGACCACAGTGCTTTAAAATGGCTCCATAATTTAAAGGAGCCAGGAGTACGACTGGGAAGGTGGGCGCTAGAGTTGCAAGAACATGATTTTTCTGTTGTTCATCGACCTGGGAAACTCAATGTTGCAGCCGACGCATTGTCAAGAACGAGCCAAGCCCAAATTGATGTCCTTAGCCTCAGCTTTGAAGCGCCGGAACCCTGGTATACAAGGATGCTGAAAGCCGTAAAGGATAATCCTGAACGTTATGCCAGTTGGACAACCGAAGGAGACAAACTGTATAAGAAAGTAAGGAACCAACGTCATGGCCTGCTAGAGGATCAGTGGTCTTGGAAGTTAGTGGTTCCAAAGGGACAGCGAATATCACGACAGTCCTCTCTCCGGCCATTTAGGCAGTTTTAAGACTCTCCAAAGAATAAAGGAAATATTCTACTGGCCCGGCATGGATGCAGACGTAGCACGTTACGTGGCACGATGTTCGACGTGCCTCCAAATGAAACCACTACAGAAACCACCTACAGGAATGATGGGGAATCAGAAGGTAGTGACCGAACCATGGCAGGTTATCTCCGTGGATCTGATGGGTCCACTGCCACCCTCTACCCAACAAAACAAATACCTCCTCGTAATAGTCGACTACTTTTCTAAGTATAGTGTTCTACTTCCGATGCGACAGGCCACTGCAAAGAAAATTACGAAACTGATGGAGGAGGAAATAATCCTTAAGTTTGGCGCGCCTGAGAAAGTGATATGCGATAACGGCACACAGTTTACCAGTGCAGAGTTTAGAGCCAAAATGAAAGAATACGGATGCACACTTTGGAACACAGTGGCATATCACCCCCAGGCAAACCCTACGGAAAGAGTAAACCGGGTCCTAAAAACGATGATATCGTCATACATCAAGGAAAATCATCGCCATTGGGACAGGGATCTGGCCAAGACAGGTTTTGCATTACAGACTGCCGTGCACGAGGCAACTGGAATGACTCCAGCATTTATTAATTTCGGTAGAGAGCTAAGGAGGTCAGGAAAAAGTTATCCGAACACTCTTAATACAGAATATATTCCAGATGCAGAGCGGCAGGGCCATCTAGAAAAGATGTCAAGAATGCCATTATTATACGAAGAAGTACAAGATCGCTTGACCCAAGCGTACGAAAAGGGAAAAAGAGCCTATAATACCAAGAGAGCTCATGTCACATACCAAGCAGGCGATTTGGTTTGGAAACGAAACATGACAATCTCGGATGCGAGTAGGCATTTCAGCAGCAAGCTGGCACCCAAATTTACCCAAGCAAGGATCCGGAGGATGGTGTCCGACATTATCGCCGAGCTAGAAGACCTAGAGGGCAAGAAGCTCGGGACTTGGCATATTCAAGAATTAAAACCTAATCCCCAGCCCTCTGAGGATTAATGAAGACACCCAAATCTCATTCCTCTATATTTCTTTTCGTAACTCCTTTCCTAATACTGTCTCCCAGAAGATTCTCTCCTCTGCTCCCGCTGCCATTCTCATTAGGGGGCGGCGATCCACTAAATGGTGGTCTCAGTCGTTACGATTTTTTCTCTCTTTTTTTTTTGAAGAAAGAGGGGAGATGTTACGGTCGTAACAAAATTTAAAATTAATGCTGTTCGGAGGGGGGCCAGAATTGGTGTAGTAGGTTAGGTTAGGTAATTTTAAGATAGGTTAGAATTTAAGTTAGTAGTTTAATTTAGATTAGTACATTAGTTTAATTAAGTTAAAGTAGGATTAGATTAGTTTAATTAGGTATAGGAAATTTAAAATAAGTGAGGGAAATTTCGGAAGAGAGAAGAGGAGAACAGGCTGGGAGGTTAAGGCAGAGACGAGAGCAAAACAACGAGTGAGATACCACATTTTTGTGGGATTTAAAAGAAATTGGAAAAAAGGTGTATCCAGTGGGGGAAAATTGTTGGAACGGCTAGCGGGATGACCCAGTCAGTCAACCGATAAACTATATCAGAGGATAAAAGGAAAGAGTGATTGAAAGAACTCATAAATGAGGTACAAGTGGTAAGGGATCTCTAACGAACAAGAAATATCAAAGAGGACATTATTAGATGTCGGGATTAAATTCATTGCATTTTACTTGATTTTCTTAATAAGAAACGATTGACTCTTTTAGGTGCGGGTAGTGAAGTAGAAAGAGGTTTAATTTAATATTTTATTCTATGTAAGAATAAGTAATATGTTCATTTTCTTATTTTCTAAGTTCGTCATATTGGGTAAGTTTATGGTTCTTTGTCTGTTTATTTTATTTTATATTGCATTCAATGTGAGTAAATAGGAGAGTTAGTAGGTATTTTATTTAGTAGATTAGAATTTACTGTTCATTTTTTTTTTGTATTTTATTGTATTATTGGTGTAAGTTTAGGGTTTTTTTAAATTATTTCATTTTTTTTATTTTTCATTATGTAATTGATGTTAAATAAATACAAAGAATAGACAAATGTTTTCATAATTCACCTTACTTAAAACTTAATAGTTTAACCAATATCGGTAACACAAAAGTTCTGGCCTGTAGCACCGAGCTAACGTCTCCGCTTACGGCATTAGAATTAGAGGTTCGAATCGAACTGCTGATAACTTTTTTTTTGTTTTAATTATTCGTCTCCTTTATTTAATTTATTTTTTTAAATCTTTTTTCCCTATCTCATTTGTAGTAATTTATGTACTATTTTTAACTCTTCTCTATTATTATTATATACATTGTCTGGTGGGGTTTCGCTGCTCCCCGTCAGAAAGACAGCGTGGCGTCCTATACATCCGAACTCTCCCTTCTCCACTGGGTTCTCCAGGTAGCTTTTGGGTTACGGGAAAGCCCCGTAACAACGTTTTGGAGATATTTTGTTTTCACACATATACAAACCATTCCGTAAAGACATTATTTTCGAACTCAAAACATTATATTTCCGGTGAAAACACAATTTGGAAAATTTGACTGGATCGATACACTTGCTCTATAAATAGCAAAATGTTGCTGTTAATTCTCAAAGTGAGTATCCATTAAAACTAAGGAATTTAGCTAAATTTGTTTTAACAAAATGATTTGTGCAATATTGTATTTATTATTTACTAATTGCTTTTTACTTTCTCTTACTGCTGTAAGAGGCAGCCGAAGCTTCAACTTGATACTTGGTTCAGGTGCTACCATGTTTATAAGGAAAACGGATCAATTGATCTTCTATAAACTTAAACTAACTACACACTTCTAATACTTTTATTTAGGACGCTGAACAAGGGGCTCAAGAGTCACTTGCGGCCAGCTCACGTGAAGGACTTTGCAAATTATAGGGAAAAATCTAAATGTACAGTATAAAGAATGTTGCAATAAGAACAAATCTCGTGGTAAGCCGGCAGAAGGAAGGGTGGAGGAAAATTAGCTAAAATGGTGTGGATACATGTAAAGGATAGATCCTTCTACTCTGCCAGATTGATCTATGAACGGATAGGTAGGGGAAGGCTGCGGAAAGAGATAGTAGGAATCTGTGAAAGGAGGCATGTGAGAGGAAAAGTACACCAATGGGAAGGAAGAAGGCGTTGGCCCAGGATAGGATGCATGTCGTAAATTGATAGACTAACTCACTCTGCAGGTCGGTAGACAGGTTGTAGGATACAGAAGAAGTGATGCTAGCAAGACAAGTTTAGCCGGAAGTGCGACTTGGGGTTGTTGGGTGTCTCGCCACTTTGTGGGCTATCGCACTCCAGTGGTTGCCTCTTTAAACTGGTCACGCTAACTGCACAGATACTGGACTAGAATTTCTAATTTGAAACATTTTCCTGGGAGAATAAGTTTTAGTTGTATTGTGATGGAGATGCAAGAGCATGTTGCGCAACTTGCATTCTGGGCTGAAAGTTGTGCCGCAATGTCTTCACAACCAATACACTAATGTACTGCTGTCCATCACCTATATTTGTGAAGGTCTAATAATCATTCCACGTTTAAAGAGAACTTGTCAATTAGACGTGTAAGATGTGAAGTAAGAGAGAGTGTTTCACAGCAGACTTCTCATCTGAACAGCGGATTGAACCACATCTGAACACCCACAGCAGCGTCATTGAACTCACTGCCAGCCTGGAGCACAAGTCCCCGGGACTCAGTAACTTCAATGTTAGACATCAATCACTCTATTAACTATTTGTTACAGCTATATCTATAATACCCATATATCAAGCATTTTTCACCTATATTCAACTTTTTTACCAAATTAACGCTTTTTTAGTTTTATTTAAGGCGGGAGTTTAGTTTTTTTCATTATTATTTAAAAATTATTTAATTCGACTGACAACAGATTTGAAGTCTGGTGTGAAACACACACACACACACCACTTTCTCTTACTGCAGTTCCGTAATAGCCTGCCTCATTTTGTGGTTATCGACCGGTTTCGGGCGTTCGCCCATCATCAGGATGAGTTCGTCAAACAGTGTGATAACACAGACTTCCACAGAGCAAATTCAGTTTATACACTCTTGATTTATTTGCTCTGTGCAAGTCTGTGTTATCCCAGTATTTGACAAACGCATCCTGATGATGGGCGAACGCCCGAAACCGGTCGATGACTACAAAAAGAGGCAGGCTATCACGGAAAATATCTCTGATGTTTTCTAGCTCTGCGGAACCAACCAAAACAACTAAAATAATTGCATTTTAGAGTAAAACATAACCCCGCCTCTTACCCAAAAACTAACTTAAATAAATTTTCCCAGAGCAATGTTGCAAATAAAAGTTGTAGCTGTTTATATGTGTATTTGAATACCAAGTTTAATGAATAATCGTTGGAGCCGTTTTCGAGAAAATTGCAAAAACTGAAAAATTCATTCTGTAAAGTGGGAATTTTGGTTTGAAGGAATTTTGACAGATAAGTCTTTGACGGATCCCAGGGTGATATCCACACGAAATATCAATTTTGAAAACGTGTTTCTGGGGAAAACGCAGTTTCGAAAATATGGCACGATCGCATTGCAATACTTCCACTTACTAGGACTAAGAGAAAGTAATTAAGTAATGTTGCATTAACGGCTGGCGAATCAAACCGGGTGACCAAAATCTTCGTTACATATGGGATGGAGTAACCGAAAAGAGTATCAACTTTGAGCTTCCTGCGATATATAGTATAAATGTATAGTTAAAGGACGGAAACTCAATTTGGTAAAATTAAACGGTTTTGCGAAAGTGAGAAGAGGGTGTTGGGGGTGGAACCTCATAGCTAACGTAGCAATATAATAGTCTCCTAATTTCAATCACTTTTAAAAAACTCTTATCCAGGGAATACATGAATAAAATTGACATTATCTCTTAGCGAGGGCCTGCTACGAGAACTTGGCTCTGAAATATTACCACTCGGGGGACAAATTAATTCCGGCCAGATGTTGTGGCACAACCTACTTGAGTGTTGCCTCTTACAGATATGTCGTCACCTTAATTTTAGTAGATGATGCTGGCTGTTAGTGCATAAGTAATGTGGTGTTAAACTAAGGATGTGTGAGTGAGCATGGTTGGTGGTACATTGGCCCAAACTGTGCAGTTAGCGCGCCACCTTAGTTACCACAAAGTAATATAATAAACTCAGTACCCATAATAAACTCATTATACTTTCAAAAATCTTGTGTGAGACAATCACAAGACTTTCTCTTACTGCAGTTTACACAGATTTAAGTTACGCTAATCACACCATGCACAGACCAATTTCTAAAAACCATTAAAAACCATTTTTCAGACTCAGGGGACTTCAAAACGTGTATTAACCGGTGAAACCGCAATTTCAAAATTTGACAATCTCCAGTACTTGCTCTTACAACAGTAAGTAAAAGAGGCAAATTGATGCAATCTCATGATGGAGTTACAATGCTTGTTGGACTAGTTCAATTCATTGTTTCTAATTAGTATTATTCTATTAATTAGGCAGTTGGTAGCACACATTTCTGTTTATACACTTGGCCTAGTATTCTGAACTGTCAGAAAATATTACTAATGAGCAAGCTAATTATCGCCAGCTTATCTGATCGCTAAAGCTCTTAGCGACCCACGCTAGATCGCTAATATTCTCGTTAAACGATTTTTGCCTTTTAGTTACATTCTAAGGTGGCATATCTTATAGTTATCTTATAGTAACTTATAGTTACATTCTACAACTTATAGATTAGGTGTGTGTGTGTGTGTGTGTGTAGTCAGCATAAATACAAAACGGAAATTCCCAGAAAGCTGAACGTTGGTGTTCCATTGGGTGCTACCACAGCACGTAAATTCAATCGCAAAGTTTTTTGCGATTTTCTTTAAACTTGGTATAGCAACTACACATAGGAGCTGCAACTTTTATTTGTCATATTTTTTAAGGGAAATTCATTTAGAGGGAGTTCTGGGGGAGTGGGGTGACGTCTTGCTTTCCTCTTTTGAAGAAAGTCAGTATAACCATTTTCATACAAACTCAAAAATCTAGTTTGTAAAAAAGCACTTCCGGTGAACCGATTTTCTTCAAATTTGGAATTTTATCAATGCTTGTTTGTGTTCGCTGAAAGTAAATCCTTTTCAGAGGCGACTGAATCCCTACCAAATCGTATTTCACACTTCTCGTTGTCAGACTGGGTCAAAGGTTTTGTCCGGCTCTATGATATCTGTGCGCGCATCAACTTTCAGCTTCCTGCAAGTTGTTGAGTTATTCTGTTTGCACATACACATACAAAACTCTTGACCATTCGCTACAAGTCATTTATTTCATATCCAGGATCTCAAAATGCATTTCCGTTATATTTCGAAAAGATGACACAACCACAATGATTTATGCAACAGCAGTGGTTGGAAGTAACAATTTGCAGTGACAGACATCAGCAATGTGCGAGTGTTGTTCTCAGACATGGCCGATCTAAGCATGCCCGCACGCTGAAGTATTTGAATGTTTAAAACGTGATATCAATTTGTAGATGCAGAGATATTGTGGATGCCGGCTCTTACTTTGATGTGCAAATCTCCGGCAGTTGGTAGCGCTGTCAGGGCTGTTAGAATCAATACTGAGCGCCCAACTTATGCACAAAGACACAATCCAGATTGCTCATGTTAATTCTGAAAGACCCGACCCCTTCCCCATCCTAAAGACCATTTGACACAAACAATCTTCAACAACATTACAAATTCCACTTGTGGTTCTCTCATCAAAACCATGAATTATGTATCAATTTGAATAATTAAGTGGAGCCCGCTGCGAGCGCTGATTGCCGCATCTACCTTCAACCAAAGTGAATAAAATAAATCCATTGTTGGCCCACGGTGGAAACACTCGGGGTGGCTGTCACCTCAGTCTCACAGAGTTGCCTCCGCTTGTACACGGCATAATGCACATTTTGGCCCAGTTAGATCGGTGGCCCCATTGTGGCACCCATCTCTGTCTCTTCTAACAATATCTCACTTCCAACTTAAATTTTTGTTCTACTTCACGGTAAGGTAAACATGTCTAAGTTGCCGCCGTAGAACCTCCCGCTCCAATAGCTGTGAAACACTCCTACCACTCTCTCTTTCACAAATTGCCTCTAAATTGGAATTTTTACGGACCATTTAGCAATGCTAAAGAGCATTGCTTATATATATATATTGTTTTATAATGGGATTACCATATTTATGTCAGTGTTCTTTCCATCCTCAGTAAAACTTATAATGGCATTTGATGTTAATGGGGAATGAGGCACAGATTCCCTAGACACCCCAATATAATTGTTTCTAAAAGATAAATATCAATTATATGACATCTATGATTTTTGTCGGTCTAGTGCAGAGAGATAACATCAGAAATATTTTTTTTTTTTTGTCAAATTGACTGTTTTTTACTGTTTACTGTTTTTTGTCAAACAGTGATAAAAAACATCCTGATGATGGGCGAACGCCCGAAACCGGTCGATGACCACACAAAAAGAAGCAGGCTATCACGGAAAATATCTCTAATGTTTTCCAGCTCTGTGGAACCAACCACAACAAGTAGAGAGATGACTTTAACTCAAATGTTTATATCACACACCATACTGGTTGATTCAATCAGTCCTCAACCAGTCGCAGGTTTTTCCTTCCTTTATCCCTGCAATATAAATTCCCAACAGCAATATGCCAGTTTTATCTTGTATTGAAGGGTGTAATGTTTATCACATTGGAACTTCAATGTCATTTGTAAATATGTATGTACAAATTGTAAATAAATATTATTATCTATCTATCCTCAACCAGTTGGTGTGTGTGATATAAACATTTGGTTCAAGTCATATCTCCTCAAGCATTGATTGAAAACCTTACTCTGACGATTGATGAGTATCCGAAACCAGTCAGAACCAATAATGAAACATGGTAAGAGGGATACAATCATAGATGTTATCCACCACTGCGGATCCAAATATATCAAATGATATATTTAAATATATACACTTAGCTGTCCAAATTTGAAGAAAATCCTACGTGCCGTTTTCGACAAAATGTGGAAAATTTCCAAAACCTAGTATGACTTTTCGCGCTCCACGGTTTTCTACAAAATTCTAGCAACACATTTTAATATACTTAATATTACATCGATAGTAGGATAGTAAATTGCACTGCAAATAGACTGAACGTTGTAGCCACAGGATCAATTTTTAGTTTAAAAAATGATAGGCCATTGTCTGAAGGTAGTAAACTAAGTTTAAAGAAAATCGTTGGATCCATTTTCTTGATGTTGGCGAGTAAGTGGAAAAACTGTATGGTAAAGGCGCAGTTACACTTAACCATTTCAACGGAAACTTTCATGTTAACGATTTCACCTTCCTGCGATTTTTCCTTTATGAGATATTTAAACTTAAATTACTGACTTTACTTAGCTAAGTTCCTTACTAACAACTTGTAAAGGAATGATGCAGTTCCAGCCGGGCTGTTATTGTCGTATAGTTGGTGCGGTAATGCGCTGCACGCGGTGGTTGGTCTGCAGCAGACTGTGTCACATCGCCTCCGCGTTGGCGCTGTTGCTTTATGCATGTTTACGGACGCAACAAGAATTATGCGATCAGGTCAATTTTGGAACTTGAATTGTCTCAGGAAAGTAGATATTCTGAGCTCGTCTGATCGAAAAAAAAATGTTTTTAGCGGAAGGTATGTGTGTATACAAAAGTTCAAAGGATATTCCTCTCGCAACGGAAACATAGGTTTCATCCAAACCGGAAGCATGACTCCTAATAACAGGAAGTACTGCGATCTGTCAAATTTGAAATTGAGTTTTCACTGGAAATACATGTATTGACCCCCCCCCCCCGAGTCCAAAAAAAGTTATTTTTTAGAAATCGACTTCTGAGTGTGTGTATGTGTGTGTGTGGTCAATATAACTCAAAAAAATGTGGTGCGAACACTCATACGACTTTCTCTGACTCCAGTTTACACAGATTCAAGTGACTAATTTTCTTCAAACTTAGCATTTTTATTAATGTTGAAAATGGAACAACGGTCGTAACGAACACCAAAAACATTTTTATTAATGTTCGCTTGTGTCTTCAATTTAATAAAATGACTTTTTGAAGGAAATCATGCTCTCCTCCTCCCCCATCGAGCCAAACTTCTTTAAATAAATCTTTCTCGGGAAAAAGTTCCCCACAAAAGTGAGATAGGTCTCTGTATTCATAGTTAGAGGTAACAAATTTAATGAAATCCGTCGGTGTTTTTATGGATAAAATTGTAAAAAACGGAAATGATTTCAGTAAAACCGCACTTTCAATCAACCGATTCTTCAAACTCGGAATATTGGCAACATATTGAATTCTAATGAATATTATTTAGATGATACAATTATATAATGAATTGAAGTGGCACTGTAGAGGGAAATCTAACCCCACCTTTCACCGAAAAACCACCTAAAATGAATTTTTCCGGAGAAATGTTACAAATAAAATTGTAGCAGTTTGTATGTGTAGTAGCTGTTATACCACGTTTAAAGAAAATAGCTGGTGCTGTTGTCGAGAAAATCGCAGGAACTGAAAAAATTATTCAATAAAGTGATCACTTCAGGTTGAGAAATTTTGACAGGAGTTATATTATTTGGACCACAAAAGTGTTTTTTAAACAATGAACACTTTATTTATTATTAATGGTACAAATAATAGAATAACAATGTGACACTTAACTTAAACTCTTGACAAAATATAGATCACTAAATTAAACTACTTCCTGCGGACTGACTTGGCTGACTGAACTGTAGAGGGGTTGTTGTTACTGTATATATGCTGGTTGTTATCTTGGATTAAGTGCGTAGGCGTTAGCTTTTCCTATGATATAACTCCTCCGCCCCTAAGCTTTCGTGTCCTCACGAAAAGGCTGAAGCTTTTGGAGGTGCTGTGGGTAGGCGGCCATGGGAGTTAGAGAAATTGATGTACTGGGTGTTCGACTGTTTGGTAGTGGTGGATGAACTTCTGCTTGTTCCTCTTCTATTGGTTTTGGAATTTTTTGTGTCCTGCAGATGTTGCAGACATAGTATGGTGCTTTTCGGTAGTGAAAGGCAAAGTGTAGTAGAGAGACGATGAAAATGACGATGGTTAGTGTGAACAAGATGAGAGTATGGTTGGTGAAATTTTCTTCTTCTTCCTCAAGTGCTTCGAATGGTAGGGAATTAATATTAAGGTTGTGAATGTCGGAAAAGAAAATATTGGCGGGGTTTGGTGTGTTTGGGAATTTATCTATTACAATATTGTTAACCTCTTTGTAATGATATATTGCCTTACAATAAATTGTTTAATTGCTCTTTATCATTGAGCTGTAATAAAGTAGTAAGTTTAGTATTGATGGTAAAATTCATTTTGCTTTTTGCAATGTTTATGAGTGGTGTATTATAAATTAAATATTGGCTTTTTATGTCTATACTTTTTACAAATGGTTTTGGTTCTAGTATATTTACAGTCTTACATCCTTTATTATTATTATAATATAGCAGATTAGTTATACACATATCATTAACAATTGTTATATTTCTACAGTAACAATTATCTAGTAACAGTTCGCATTGTGCTCTGTATGTAACATTAGTTTTTAATACTAGCGAGGGTGTACCAGGGTAGTAAGGGTAGTTGTTTTGTTATTATATGGATAGGATAATAGGAAGTAGGTTTCGATTAGAGGGGTTTTTAATGGTAGTTGTATAAAATAATAGAGGTGAGTGGGTGTGATAGAGCAATGGTTTTTCCAGTTTGCCATAGGATTTCTGTATTTTCAGAGATAAGTTCAATGTTGATTAATTGCAATTCTCCTAGTTCTTTGTGTGAAATTACGCTGTTGTGAAGTAAGTTTAATTTACAAAACTCGATTGACTCGTCTATGTCATTTATTTTGTTTATTAGTAAGTTTAGGGCTGTCTGTAATGTAAAGTTGATTTATTTCAAGGATGTTACTTACGTCATAGTTAAGAGTCTCGTCATTTTTGAATTGTTGTCTCTTACTATGGACAAGTCTTTGTCAAATGCAGTAATTAATTTTTTATTTACTATTAGTTGTTGTTGAATGTTGTGTTCTAAATGGTGGTCGTTTCGTTCAATTTTGCTAATTACTTGGTCATAATGTTCTTTGTCGTTTGCGTCCATATTTCCGGTGATCCAGGATATTGCTGTTCCTAGCGCGTTTATAAGGCCTCTTTTAGTTCTTATCTTTTTTGAATTAACTAGTATATGATCCAGTTTGTCTTGTGTATTAGCTATGTGAGTTTTTAGATTGGCTTTGAGGAGGGTATGTGAATTACTTTTCAGTGAGTCCGTGTAGTTACTTTTAGGATTTTTCTTTGGTTCGGTAAGAGTATCTAGAGTGGGGTCGATGTTCATCAGTTCTTCTTGGAGTCTTGATAAGTTTATGGAATGCATGTAGATGAAGTGTTTATCCATTATATAAGAATCTTGTATTTTTATTGGTAGTATGCCAGGGCCGTTGGTTAGGTCTGTCAATTTATAGGACACTAGTTCCTGGCTCAGGAGTGTTAGGAGGAGGATCGTTAGTTTATCATCCTGCGAACAAGAAGGAACGTTTGAATGGTTTTCAAATATTCTAGGTCTCTTGAGTTGGTCAAGGTGTATTTTGTTTGTTTTGGTCTTTCCAGTAAGGATTTTCTGGGACTTGCCGTCGTTGATTACCTTTTTGTATTTAGGTTTTGCTTCGTTTCTTGTGTGTGTTTTGATATAGATTTGGCCTGAGGGGATTTCTATCTTTTCGCGATTTATGTTTAATTGCTCCGTTCTTTCTTCCTTTTCCTTGTCAATTATGTGTTTAACGGCTTTATGAATGATTTGTTTCTCTTTGTGATATTCTTCCGTCTGTATTTCTAGTAGAGTTGCTTGTTTTTGTTCCGATAGTAGAGTAATTCCAAATGTAATTTGGTTTGGTGTAAGTTTTATTGCGCTGTTAGGGGTATTGTTGTATGCTATGAGGCTAAGTGAAGGGTCTGAGTTAAAGGTAACTGTGGGTCGTCAGTTTTTATTAAGTTTAAAATTTCGATTAATGTCGAGTGTGCTCGATTAATCAAGCCATTCGAGTTGTGGTGATGTTATTGTAAGTTAGGAACGATTCAAAACCTTTATTGGCAAATTCCTTGCCGTTGTCTGCTTGAATTTCAACTGGAGCTGAAGATGCTCAAGTAGTTTCTTATTTTGTCTATAATTTCTATACTGTTAGTTGTATTTATAAGGTAGGCTGTCATTCTTTTTGAGAAGCAGTCAATGAGGGTTAGAATTAAGTGGTTAGAATAGAATAAAGTGTCGATTTGAAGTCTTTTGAACGATTTTGTAGGGATTGGAGTCAGTTGATATTCTTGTCTTGGGGGATTTCTTTCGATTTGACCTTCTTACATGTATCGCAGTTATTTATAAATTTAGTAATGTCGTCTAGCATGCAAGGACAATAATACTTTTGTTTTAATCTTTAGTAAGTGTCTGTAATTCCTCTATGACAAGTTTTTCCTATATGTTGATTTTGTATTAGTTCTTGTTGGTTCTCTTTGTTCTCTACGTCAATATTAAGTCTGAAGTACCGTTTCATTCGTATTGTAGGGTAGGTTGTAATGATAATATTTTTAAAAAGTTTGTATACTTCGTTTAAGATGTTGTCCATGTCGGAGGAGCAGTAAAGTCCGAATGTAGTATTAGGTTTTAAATATTCTAGTGAGAGTTTTCTTAGCGTTTCTTTATGTGGCCACGCCACTTGCCATGGTAATCTTGTTTTTTCAAAGTACTTTTTCGTTTTGCTGTCATTTGGATTCCCTATACTAATGATTATTTGATTTTTTCCGTATTGACGCATTTGCTTTTGTCTGTAATAGTGATTATTTGATTGGTGATGGTTCCGCTTGTGTGGGGGTTGTCGAGTCACTAGTTCCAGGGGGTTTCTGCTGTATCGTTAGGTCATTAATTATGTCTTCTAATTGTTTTTCGTCTGCGGGAGCACCTAGTATTTGGTCTAGTCCAAGTATGTTTGCGAAGGGGGATGTCAATAAGTCACTTAAGTCATCATCTGAGTCTGTTTGTAGCATGTATGATTCTTGGACGGGGTTTCGTGATAGTGCGTCCGCAACATAGTTTGTTTTTCCGTCGACGTGTTGTATGTTAAAGTCGTAATCTGCTAGCTGACATTTCCAACGGATCATCTTCGCGTTTGGTTCTTTCATATTATGAAGATATTGTGGGGTTTATGGTCCGTTCTTATGGTGAATTTATGGCCGTAGAGGTATGGTCGCAAATATTTGCAGGCCCACACTATAGTTAAAAGTTCTTTCTCGATCGTGCTCAATTTTTCTTCCCGGGCCGCTAGGGTGCGCGATGCATAGGAGATGGGGAGGTCTTTTCCATCTTTATTTTGGGATAGGACGGCTCCTAAGGCGAAGTTGGAGGCGTCTGTAGTTAGCGTAAAAGGTTTGGAGAAGTCGGGAAATTGCAGTATGGGGCTGTTGATGAGCATGTTTTTTAGTGTTTGAACCGCGGTTTTGTATGAATCGTCAATTTTAATGGTGTCCTGGGTTTGTCGTAGTTTTTCTGTCAGTGGCTTAGCTATTTTAGCATAGTTCCTTATCATCTTTCTATACTATCCTGTCAGTCCAAGGAATTGTTGGATTTGTTTTTTGGTTGTTGGGATAGGAAAATTTTTTATAGCTGCAACTTTTTGTGGGTTTGAGATGATATGTCCTAAAAATGAGATTTCTTTTTTAAAGAATTCTGTCTTGTCCATTTGTATTTTTAGATTATGTTTCTGGAGTAGGTTAAATGTCGTTTCTAAGTCCTTTATGTGTTCTTCGATTGAGCTGGAGAAAACGATAATGTCGTCCATGTAGCTAAAATATGCTTTATGTTGGCAAAAATGCGATTCATTGCTCTCTGAAAGGTTGGGGAGCGTTCTTAAGTCCAAAAGGCATTCTGAGGAATTCATAGTGTCCTGAATCCGTACTAAAGGCGGTTTTGGGAATTGACTCAGGATCCATCTCGATCTGGTGGAAACCAGAGGTTAAATCTATGGCACTGAAATAATGTGCTTTTCCTAACTGGTTCAAGAGGTCTTCAATATTAGGAAGGAGGAATCGATCGTCGAAGGTTTTTTTCATTAAGTTTACGATAGTCTATAACTATTCTTATTTTTTTCTTTCCGGAGGCGTCTTCCTTTTTGGGGACCACCCATATTGGAGAGTTGTAAGGGGAGTCAGATGGGCGAATTATTTGGTTTTTTAATAATTTTTCGATTTCTTGGTTGACTAGTTCCTTATAAACTTGAGGGTAGCGGTAGTTTCTGGAATATACAGGCGTTTCGTCGTGAGTTTTTATTTCATGTCTAAGAAGGTTGGTGGCGCTCAGGGTGTCGTTTTCCTGTTTTATAATTTTTGGATCTTTGGTTAATAAATTTAGTAAAAGTTCATTTTCGTTTGAGGACATATGTTCTGTTCGTAACAAAGTTTCAATAGTTTCTTTTGGAATGTGAGATGATTTTTCGTGAGCTGTAACAAATAGCTGTTCGTCCGTTTGCTGTGTCTCATTTCGATTGTAAGTCCCGGGTAGGTTAATGTGTTAGTGCTAAAGTCTATAATAAGGTTTAGTTCTAGCATGGTATTTTTTCCAAGTAACATGTCGTAGTTGTTTGAGAAAGGAAATACATATAGTTTTACATCATGTCTGATTCCTATCTGGGGTTGTAAATTTAGAATTATATATTCGTAACCATCTTTTGAGCCGGTTGGTATTGTTACAAAAAATTGTTCTGGGTGAATTGTTGTGTTTGAGGGTATTGCTTTGGGATTGATGTAGTTCTTTGTCGAACCTATATCTATGAGCCATTTATAGTTCAATTTGTCAATACAATGTGGGAGTGGTTTTATTCCTGGATCTTTGGGCTTACGCTGGGACAGCTGCCGTTCTCTAAAAAATTCTCTAATTTTTCTAATCGTTCTGTTAGACATTTTATCTGTTCGTCCTTGGTTTCGTCTATTAGGTGAAGGGGGGCATTGTTAGGTTGTCTGAAGTTTGTTGGTCTTTGTGGTTGTTGTTGTTGAGGAGGTTTATAGGAATTCTGAGGATTTGGGGGAGTTTGATTGTAAGAATGCGAAGGAGATCGCTTAAAGTATTGTGGTGTTTGCTGGTTAGCTTTATAAGGTTTTGAGGGGCATAATTATGGTTAGGTTTGTAGGGTGTATGAGGGGCATAATTATGGTTAGGATAGTTAGGGTTGTAATTGTAAGCTCCTCGTGAGGGATTAAATTGGTTAGGACGTTTTGCAATATTATTAGAGGGAGGAGGCTTTGGATACATGTTTTGGGGTTTTTTGTATAGTTGGTCTATAATAAATGTGCATTTTGTATTTAATATTTGTCTTAGTTCCTCAAGAGTATTAGGGTCAAATGTCATGGCGTGGTTAGCTAGTTGCCACGGCATGGTGGAGTAAAAATGGTGTATAATTTCTTTTTCTAAATAAGATATTAATGTACGTATTGAGGATTCGTCTACCTGATCGATGACATATTTAGCATAGATGAGGTGTCTCACAGATTCCAATCTGTTCAAATATTCTGTGGAGGATTCCTTGTAGTTAGGTTTCATGGTATAAATTTCTGATTTTAATGCTTCAAATGATCTGGAATCAGCAAAGTTTTTCCTAAGGATTTGTAACAATTCTTCTATTGAATTTATGGGTTTGGTTAATATTAGTGATTGGGCCGATCCTACAAGTTTTGCTTTTACTTTATTTAATAGTACGTATTCGTTTGTGACATGTTCTCGAATGTTGGGTTGACAGGTCACGGCATGGACGCTCTCTACTGTCTGAATAAAATAGATTAATTCTGCTGGATTGCCGCTAAATGAAGGGATGTGATCGTAGTCTTTCCTCCTTAGAGGGTGGCTAATTTGTTGTTCCTGTAATGAATGTCGGGGTGTAATGTCTTGTCTTTCTAAGATTGGGGGTTCTTCGTCTAGTTTGCTGGGAGAGGAGTGGTAGGGGGGTTGTTCCTTTTTCCGCGGGGTGCATTATTTTGTATATATAAAGCACAAGTGTTAAACTGTAAATAAAATATATTAAGTATATAATTTATAAGATATGCTAGAAAGTGGAAAATGTAAAAATAAAATATATATAGAGTATATAATTTATAAAATATGCTAGATTAAAATAGAAAGGAAGTAGAATGAAAACAAGTAGCAAATGAGATAATGTAACGAAGTAGATGAGATAATTCTTATCTCTTGTAGATATTAACAAGGAATTATACACTATTGAATGCTTAATTAATTATATTTTATATATATAAATTTATTTCTCTTTTTCTTAATACTAAGTGCCCTGCCTACTTTATGTCTTTTGATTTATTTTTTCGGCAGGGAAATTTTATCTTTTTTGGTTTTAGACTTTATTTACTGATTATTTCTTTGTTTATATATATATATGTATCTTTTTCTTTTCAAATTTACAATTCTTCTTTTTTAATATTTATTTATTTTTATTTAATTACTTTACTTATTTATTTTTCTTGTTTGATACAACCTTACACAACTTATGCACAGTTATTGGTCCCGTACTTTATTCGTTTTTAATTTATTGTTTCGGGGACGGTTTCTTGCCATGCACAATTGTTTAAACTTAAAAAATTTTCTTATTTATTTATTATGTATTTATGTCTAAAGAAGAAAATAATTAATAAATGATACAATTCTTAAGGCAAAAATTTAAATTCTAGAAATGCAAATTATAAACTTTAAGGCTTAGGAAACTTCGGAAGAATGAAAATAGGATAGATAAACTAGAGTAATACTTAAATTAGGATGAGTTCAGCCAACCTTGGTCCTTGATGGTGGTTGAAATTAGTCCTTGATGGTAATTGAAGCAGCGGAAGTGATGTCTACCTTTGCCTTCGAGCGCTACGTCAAGCACACACTATATATATTTTTTTTTTTTTAGAAGTTTTTTGAGTCCTTGTTTTCGGGCGCCAGTTATATTATTTGGACCACAAAAGTGTTTTTTAAAAAATGAACACTTTATTTATTATTAATGGTACAAATAATAGAATAACAATGTGGCACTTAAACTCTTGACAAAATATAGATCACTAAATTAAACTACTTCCTGCGGACTGACCTGGCTGACTGACTTGGCTGACTGAACTGTAGAGGGGTTGTTGTTACTGTATATATGCTGGTTGTTATCTTGGATTAAGTGCGTAGGCGTTTGGGTGCTACGTTAGCTTTTCCTATGATATAACTCAGGTAAGTTCCTGTGGATTCCCATGGTGATACCCACATAGAATGTCGATTTTTGAAATCTCTGCGCGCACAACCAGAGACCATTTTCTAAAAAAACTCTTTTTTTTATTTAGGAGAACACAAAACATGTATTTCCGGTGAAAACTCTATATCGAAAATTTGACCCGATCAAAATACTTCCTCTAACAGCAGTTAGGGATTAGAATTAGAATGACTCAGGGGGGGGACTCGAACCCAAGCACTGCAGCCTACCCATTGAGGCTTATTGTAAGTAACTGCCGATTGCAACGCAATCAAACAACAGGTGAGAGGCCGTCTCCTCCTCCTCCTGACACAGTCTACACAAGGGCTCCGAATGAACCAATCCTACCTTGTGCAGATGTTTCTTGCACCTACCATGCCCCGTAAACAGGTCCGTTATCAAAAAGATCTGATACCTGCTTAAACCCAGGGTCTCTCTGGCTTCTTCTACACAGCTCTGGCATGACCATTTTGCCGTGTCTTGCCTCAGTACATAGCCTCCAGTGACGATTATGCTCTCCCCGAGTCCATTCTCTCAGAGACCCCTCGCCATACTTTTGGCTATTCCCAGAACAGGTTCTGGCCCACAAAAAGGAGTATTCGCTCCGTCCCTGGCCAGTTGGTAGACTAATTCATTACTTTAACCCCCTTGTGCCCCGGCACCTATACCAGCCGAACTTTGTTGTGCCGTGATAACGCCTCCAGGGAGTCTCTACACTCCCTGAATAGGGGGGAAGTGATTCTCTATGCCCCCAAGTGCCTTCAGTGCCGCCTGGCTGTCCGAGAAGATGCATATCTCCCTATTCCTAGAGCCCATACGCAAATTCTCCTCAGCACAGCCAGCCCATACGCAAATTCTCCTCAGCACAAACAAACTTCAGCCTGGAATACCGTGAAGTATCTACCGAGGGGCCTCGCAATGAGTACCTCCGGCTTAGCTTCAGTTCCGCAGGCCATTTTGGACCAATCTGTAAATCAGGACCCCCAAGACTGGCCTCTTTTCCCCAACTTTCCGATTTTTTAGCCCATTCCGATTTTGACGTTAAGATCACTTGGAAGGGGAGCTCAAAGTGGAGTGTTGGACAGCACTCCTCCGCAGCCAACCTAAGGATATGGCCGGGATCAACCTTCTGTGTTATGTCCAAAGCTTGGCCAGGGAGCTCCTTTGCTTCCACTGGCCATTGTTCATTAGTCTGTACGCACTAGCCTAGCCCTCGCCTCCGCTTGTAAGCAGTCAGGGATAATAATGTTTTGGTCAAAATCGGTCTTTCGGGATGTACCACTTTCCCTGAAGTTTTTCAGTTTTCTGCGATTTTCTCAAAACGGCTCCAATGATTTTCTTTAAAATTGTTATTTCAAGTAATCATAAAAAGAGTGGTGACCTCGGAAATGTTCATTAAGAGGTTGTGGGGAGAAGGGTGTCGCTTTCCACTAAAGTGCCGTTTTAATGTATTATACGATTTATTTATCTATATAATAATAAATTATAATTAAATCTGTTAAAAAATTCCAAGTTTGAAGAAAATCGGTTTATCGTTAAGTGCAACTTTTTTGCCTAATTACACCTCGGATGCAGATATTTATACTTTCAGTTTTTTGTACGTTTTTATCGAAAATCGGCTCCCAAAATTCTGTTTAAACTTAAAATACTAAGTGCACAGAAATAAACTTTACAGTTGTAACTTAAATAATTTTACTTTGTTATTACTAGTAAGAGGAAGTATGGGATCGTACCAGATTTTCCAGATTGAGTTTTCGCTGGAAATACAGTGAACATTTCCCCTGAATACGAGAGTAAAATGTTTTTAGCGAAATGTCTGTGTGTGTTGTAACAGAATAGCTCAAAAACAAAAAGTTGCAGGAAGCTCAAACTTGGTATTCCGTTTAGACATACAACCGCATCATACACAAGATTTCGGTAAATCCCCGTCAACCGTGTTTTACTGATTTTTTTTTTTTTTTTCAGTTTTTTTCGTGGATTTTCTCAAAAACAGCTCCAATGATTTTTCATAAACTCTTATACCTATCTACACACAGTAAAGATCTATCAGTTTATTTGAAACCATTTTCGCCGGGAAAATTGAATTTTTGGAGGGTGGCGTAGAACAGTAGCGTTTTATGCTTTTGTCCTCCAAAGTGTCACTTCTGTATAAACTTGTTTTACCACGTTACAAATTAATACAACGTTTAGAATTAATGGGCACCGGATAAGGTCATACAAGCCTTATTTCTGTAGCAAAGATGCAATCTCTTCAATGATTCTTAAGAATTGATGTTGAGCTTCGATAATGACTCAAAATCTTTTCAAATTGTCGAGTTTTTGCCTTCTTTAGAGAAAAAGTTTTCTTGAGTATCACAAACTCTTGGAGATATTTCATGGACATTCATTCTCCATTCTATTAACTTTTGAAGAAAACATCAATCACCAACTTTTAGTAAACATCACGTGCACCATTACTGAGCGCATTTATGTTTAAATAAGTGGAAGTGGCTTCTCTTCTCTGAGCCGAATTTTCATCAATCAAATATATCTCATTGCACGCCGCTTCACCACTGAACCAATATTATTACATCAACTTTATTGTCGCATTTTAATTTTTGGCTTTGTTTATTAAGAATCAAGGCGACCAAAAACAGATATTGTTGGCTTCTCTTAAGAAGCAATATTCTCGTATGGCCTTTTCAGCAAATTTACAAGCATTGCTCGATTTTCGCATCCGGCCTTACTATGGAAGCTCAAACAAATTCTTCCTCATTCTTAATTTCTTGTTCTTAGATCTTACCTTTTACATTGATAGGCCATATTCCTGAGGGTAGGATTCATGTACCTTGACATACGATTTGGAAAGTCCACTCACCCTTACCCCTGCTTCATATAAATGACGACATAGCCATTATCTGCCAATTTTGGTCCAAAATCATTAAACCACCCTTCCAACAACAATTAAATTTCCTTGAAATCTGGTTTTGTACACGGAAAGTAAAAGTGAATATACAGATGTACGAAAATATAGCTTTTATTTTCAGACGTCCTACTTGTTTATCCGATTATCAGGTTTATTTTACCGGATTATAAATCGGTTTCTAAACTGGTTTATCTTAATAGATTAAACGCATTCCTTCCAATGCGCCGTCACACTAACACTGGACATTACACTAACAAATGATTAACGTGAACCCTGGAATCAAGAACTATTGCCTACTAGCAAAATTACTCTGTTGGGATATAGAAATCACAGCTGAAACCGATCTGAAATTAAGTATTATAACCGTGTTTGCCATGTATTTTATCGCCTCCAATTCATATAGGCAAAAATTATTCGCTGATTAACCAATTCTCAACATTATGCCTTCAATCAGAACCATTCTTAACGATAATATTCCATTTTCAAGAAGTAGCTGATCTCAATAACAAATTTCACTTTTTGTTATCTAGTGATCCTACCTAAAATTTATCTCTTCTCATCTCTGTCTATTCCCTCGACGTCTGAGATAGATCTGGTCATGTGATTTCCTGAGTCTTTAGTAAATAAATCTATACTAATGATTACGTATTAGATTGAATACAAGTTATCAAAGAATCACCAATGACTAGGAATAATTCATTCACTCTCTTTCATTCATTTACTTTTTGGGAAGTAACCCTGCAATGTTCATTCCAAATAAATAATTTTTTTTTAAGTTCAATTTTAGAATTTAGACCCCGCCAAACACTTAGTGCAACAGTAGGTGCTCATATCCTTTTTTATCCTAAGCCATGACTTCTGCTATTTAGCAATTATTTAGCTGGGTGCTTCTCAGCATAAAATTTTAGGCTGCGCTGGCGACTGATGTTATTCGTTTAATTGGATATCCAAGGGTCACGAGAGAACAATCTCGGACGCGAACAACTCACATCCATACCTATAAAATAATAATAAAGATAATAATTTTCTTGTCAACTTTTATATACTAACTTGGAAATTATGCAGTAAGAAGAAAATGGTAACCAGAACTACGACTTTTCAGAATAGGATTCTTAGTTTTTTAATCTTATCTCGACACAGCGATTTCCTTGTAAACTTGTAATGCTAATTGCAGATGCAGATATATACACCTATCACTTTTATTTGAAACATTTTTCCAGAAAATTATTTTTGGGGTTCTGGAGAATCTGTGAGTTAGGCAGTTTCAGATTGCCGATACAAGTTTTGCTGAGGCCTGCCATACCAACTGGTCACAAAAAGTGTTCCAGAAAGTTACAAATATAATCCCTACCGCTTGTATTTGTATCCAATGCGAAAGTAAACTAAATTTTCGATCAAAATTTCAAGTTTGAAGAAAATTTGTCAATTAGATGATAGTAATAATTGCAGTTTGAGAAAGAGGAGTGAGTTTCTCGACAGTTTTTTTAAGGCCAAATATTTATTAAACATGGAAAGAAAATAAAATAAAAATGAATTAAATTCTTACACAGGTTTGTTGCCAGAAAGGAAGATGATGGCGTCAAGCAAGTAAGCAGGAATCATATGGAACAATATGACACAGATATGATGTATAAATTTGCTTCTCTTCATACTGCCGCCAGGATACCAGACTGCATTGTTCAATGGAACATCGCTTGTTATTATGTCTTTACCTATATCGATAATTTCCTGCCAAGTGACCTGCCATTCTGAACTAGAGGTCAAGTTACATATGATCCGAGTTCTGTCTCTGGAAATAAGTAAATGGCACAAGTTGTAAGTATAATTTCATTTCTTTTCTTATAAATGAAGTAAATTTCATTTTTCTGTAACAGTATGAATTAAACAGACCAACACGGGCAGAAACCACAATAATAGTTGTAAAGTAATAGAGGGAGGGCCTACCTCACCTCCTTCTTGCAAGGGGACCTTTTCTTGTCATAGTTGGACGAGAACTCAACAAACTAACAACTATCCCGAGGAAGCCTATTTTAATTCCAATGAAAATCAGTTTATACCAAATTCTTCCGCGGTCTCAACCAAAAAGACTCTAGGTTTCGCTTTACTGTTAAATTTTTTCTTTTGGAATTTGCAACTTTCTTGAAAACAGCTTCAACCACTTTCTTTAAGAAAGGAAACTGGCTCCTTTTATTTGATATATTTTCTGGGAATATTCAATATACAAGGTTCTGGAGGGGTACATTACGTTATTACAATTTTAATACAATATTTTTATCAAATGCAAATATATCAAGGATCATTGTTACAATTATGAGTTTGAAGACATTGCGTTAAGCGAAAGTGCGAATTACTGAATGGCTTTACCAGTTTTTGCATTTTGTCTTTTTTCTAAACTTCTTAAACAACTTTCTTTAAACTTGGTGTTGTAAATAAAATAAATAAATTGTCAATATTATTTGAAATATATTTACGGAAAAATTTATTTTAGGATTTAAAGGGAGGCAATGGCCCCATCAAATGCCATTTCACTGTAATGCACGGTGTTCTATCATCGGGATAATACTAGGGGATACCAAACATTTAGTATAAATTCACGCTCGTTGGTGTGTGTGAGTAAACTGAGATGAGTAAAAGTGTATTTTTCTCAATAGCCAAATAACTAACTATTATATCGTTCAATAATTCTTTTTTCTTAAAATAAAACTTCCTACTACTAGGATTGGTGCAGGAAGGAAATTTGCAGGCTTAGATGTTGGAATACTGGAGAACATGCATGTTAACTTACTGCAGTCCGATGTAGTTCCATGTTGCTAGCAAAATAGCATTCACACAAATGTCCACT
Organism: Triatoma infestans; assembly: GCA_011037195.1. NCBI lineage: Eukaryota > Metazoa > Arthropoda > Insecta > Hemiptera > Reduviidae > Triatoma > Triatoma infestans. The sequence goes on from JAAEAF010004969.1 coordinate 28,161, forward strand.
GGAATGAAATCCGCATAGCCATTATTGTCACAATACATCGTACGAATAACTCCTTTTCCGGCTCCGATCAGTAAGCCTGTAGGACCGTTTATGTTATCCATCCAGCCAGGTAACGGCTCCAACCAAGTAGGTATTACTTTAAAACAGTAATGTGTTTTAAATTAATGAAGAATATCTTTAAATGTGTTGGCGTTTGATCAAGAAATAAAATAATTTTTTAAATTAAAAAAAATATATATTAAAATATTGTTGTATTTATTACAATGTTGAAATAGTTGTCCTTTTCAACGTTCTCTCCTTCATAAACAGGAAAAATCTCTCAGTAATTGAAAAAAAGGAAGAAAGAAACCTGCACAGTTATAAGTATAGAAAAAGGAAGTGAACAATAATGTAACTCCTCTTACAAAACTCCTTGTACATCATGAACATGATTTTGATTTTGCTAATGCCAACAATAATAAAGAAAAAATCAATATCCTAGAAATAATCTGTTTAAAAATTAAAAAAAAAAAAATCATAAATGTAAGATCTGAAGTTTATATTTCATAACATACAGTAATTTCATTTGACCTTAACCCCCTGGGACCTTTCCTCAAGTACTCATAATTATGATGTTTATCGTGACTGAGCCTGCGGTGCTAGAAAAGATCACGAGATTTTTCCATAATCCGCTTTATTGTATTATCTTTGAGCGATTGATACAATATTGCTTCACTTAGTTCATGTTAGTAGTTATTGCCTTTTTTTTCAAAGAATGGACAAATAAATTTGTAATAACAAAAGGAGCTGTCAACTAATACCAGATTCTTAAAATAATTTAAAGATATGGAATAGAAGAAAGGAAAATTTTATAAATAATTGATAATTCTATAACAAAACTGATTTCAGGTTCAATTCTATAAATATTTTTCAAATATTCTATGGTAAAAATGTATAATTGTGGCAATATTGGAACAAGGTGAACAGAATGCTGAATAGAATGTTACTTGTTTAAGAACAGACTAAAATTTGCATATGCTTGAATGTAAAGCGGATGACTAGGATCTAAATGTTATTTATGTATGAAGAATTTGTTCATAGTTTACAGAGCATTCATGCCGACCAAACGTAAAAATGGCGGTCAGGATGGTTGGGTCCGCAGCGTTGAAAACATCAGAGACTTCTTCCGTATTAGCCTTTGTGTCATCGACCCTTTCGTATATCTATATCTTGATAAACAATGAGATATAACAGACTTGTACAAGACAAAATCAGTTTACATACTTTTTCAGAAGGTTATGTGTGAAAAGGCGTTGTTAAGTGGTTTACTTCTGGATTGGTTACATGTTTTTCTCTCTTTTAAAATGCATGTATTTTACTTTAAAAATAGAAACAGGAATGTACAGAAATATTTTAAGCTACATTTTGATCTGTATTTAAATAGTTCAAACTGAATGTTTATTAACAACAAACACTAATGGAGTAATACATCATAACTATTGATCAAATTAAACTATGCATATTTACACTTAAGCACATATACATGCGTATTCCTTCACAACCTACACCTATGTATGTGCTTAAGTTTTAGATAAGCTTTGATAAGTTAGCTGTTTACTAGAACCTGTTTTATTATTGTTTATTAGTTGTTTCATAAACTCATCTTTCTACCAACGGTTTTAAAGAACATGACTTTAATATTATTGCGTTGTTCAACAACAATATAATATTCGATAATAAGTTGTAATTGACTAATAGGAACTATTTAAATTCAGTCCCCAACGTAGTTTAAAATATTTGTTTATTGTTATTTCAATTTTTAAAGAGCTTACCTAGGTTACAAAAACACTTTTCCCGATATGTAAACAGATTTTTGCCAAGTGCAGTTTTGTAACATCGCACTGTATATCAAGGACATCCTAAACGGATGGTGAACACCCAAAACCGAACATGGCCAAAAAATGTAGGCTAACATAGATAGACTATGTTAGCCTACATTACATAGACTCTTCTGGATTAATCCTTCATTAGTCAGTTGCAAATTGAATGTCATAAAAAAGCACTTTTGTTGATATAAGATACGTTATATTACAAAACAACAGAATAAGGCAACAATAACATTAAAACTCACAGTTATGTTTGGTAGTTTGTTTCATTTAAAACTAAATACAAAAATAATATAAAAATGATGGAACTTTTAATTATTAGAATTATTTCAAGTGGTTAGACTTTTCGAGCTTTCATTATACCCATTTCATCTGGGGCTCGAGGCCTCCCATGGACAAAAATTGCACGTAGGCCACCTATGAGCCCATTTGTTTCATTGTACGGTTCGCAATAGTAGTTCGAATAAAACGGTTAGCAGAGTGGCACTCTGGTTGCATTTCTAACGCATTAATAATGCATTGCTAAATTATTTTTTTTTAAATTCACAAAAAATGTAGAAGTACAAGTGATAATTTTTCATACTGGCTCCGACAGGTTTCTACGAATTTATTTGTGGCCTATGTTACGATTCAGGAATTTAGACGCCCCTGGGCACTTGGCTCCACTGCTTTTCCAAGGATCTGACTTTTAAAGCAAGTATTTAAAAATACAACTAACCAACTGATGGTCTGAGGATCATGCACGGCATACCCTCCTGGACCGCTTCATTTACTAATGTTTCTGATAAATTTTTTGTAAATGCATATGAATTGGGAAATCCTTTAAGTATTCTGAAATAATAAGAGCATTTATGAAAATATAACTATTCTACATAGTGTAAGTTCGAGAGTAGTTATAGATAGACGCAACAATTCACAAATCATACAGATGTAGACAACTTAAACCAAATTGTCATTTTGAGGACTCAAGTGAGTTCAGCAAGCTGAGAAGGGAAATTTGATGCTCAGTTATGTGGCTAAGGATGTTGCGTCGATCTATCCTAAAATATATGGCTGCTGGCAACAGAATGTAACAATACTAAAGAGCCTGAGCAAGCAGCAAACTGAACTCTAACAAACTTATTATACTTACTTTTCTGAAACTTTATCCACTAATTCTTCTTCCATAAGTTCACAACTTTTTATTATTTTATGAGGATCAACTGGACTTGAATAAGCTTTCTCTTCTAACACCTTCTTATCCAAATGGCAATATGCGGTAGATATGTAGCAGAAAAGCTGAAATTAAAGTGGATCATTTATCTATTTTAAAACACTAGGTGTGAAATAGTAACAGCCGAATATGACAAACACTCATCTGCCCAGGCACTGCCTGAGACTGGCAGAAACTGAACATTAAAATACCTGTTAGTTAAATACTCCTGTACTTACCCTGATTTTGTAAAAATTGACAAAATATTTCTCTCTGAACATAAATTATGATACATCACACTGTATCATTTTATTTTCCAACAGAGATTTCTTCTATTTACTAAACATCAAAAACCTGGGGCACTGCGACCTTTTTGAGAAGGTGGCAACAATTACTTTGGAGTGATTGGCTCTTGCTAGCGCTCTGGAATTACCGCAGAGTTTCCGGGTTCGATTCCAGAGGTGCTACTTTTAGATTTATCTTTTTCTAGGAGCCTCTAAAGCTCGCTGGACAGTGTTGTCTGTAAAGAGAGAACACTGCCCGGAAACCGGCAGTGCATTGAGAAGGCTTTGGAGAGGCACAATAGATCTCTCAGGTCGCAGTGCAATATCCCCTAAAAAGAAAAACTAATCTGTTGTAAATTTAATATTTCCGAAAATAATGTAAAATTACTTCTCAGATTGTTTTGAAGCCCACAAACGCAGCTGTTCCGCGTTAAAAATCCTTTTTCCTTACCAATACCTAAATTAAACTGTCCCTGGACAAAAGATAAAAGGCAAGTTTTTATCATATTTTAAAGTTCCCAGATGGAGTAAGGTAGAGAGAGCTGATAAAGCGTGGTAAAAATTCCAGAAATGAGATTTGTACCGATGGGTTATGAGCATCTGAGGAATGAAAATATAAAGTATTTATTCAGTTGAATGATTTTATTGAAATTGGTGACGATAAAACTTGTTAGTTGTTTTATTTTAGTCTCATGACATTCGACCTAAGGTCATCCATCATCCGGCTAAAAAAATTATTGATGTTAACACATTAACAATATGACCTCCTTGGGTTTGTTTCCTAAGAAAATGAAACATGAAACAACTGACAAGTTTTACCATCACTAATGCTCAATAGAATAATTCAACAGTCCACTTCTCAAAATTGAACAAAAAAGAGGGCATAATAGAAAGTATTTAATAAAAGATCTCCTTTTTGAGAGAATCGGTTTGGAGGTAAAGTAACAACAAGAATCCGCAATTTTTCGGCCTTTTTTTTCCTTTAGTAAAATTACGTCTTTGAAGCGGAAAAAAATTCTCAAGTGTAATATGTTTAAGGTGCATTTACACTTCAACACAAGCGCAAACAACTTCAAACACTGATTTCAGTTTTGTAATTATAATAATGTTCTATAACTGCTTCTGCTTGCGACCATAATGCGGCTTTTACGGTTAAATACCCAATACCTATCATAAACAATAAAACAATTAAAAGTTACCCATAATAAATTTTCCAAACTACTCAAGTTTGATAAAGACCAACAACAAAAAGACAAGAAATAATATTTCATATATAAAATAATGTTTCATATATAGAATGAACAAGTTTATTGACTACTTCATATAACTCCCACTTTAACAGTAATTATATGGAATATATTTACTAACTATAAGTTTTGAAAACCCTTTGGCCAGTTCTAACATAGAGCGAGTACCCCTTGTGTTGAGAATTACTGCTTTTTTCAATGGCTCATCAAACCTAATGGTAGCTGCACAATGGTAGACAATCTCAACTTCTTCGGCTAGTAATGTTCTATCTTCCTCAGATATTCCTAAATTTGTCTGAGAACAGTCTCCAGGTATGACATGTATTTTATCTAAAACGTTATTACCGTGCATCTTTTTAATCACATTGAATATCTGCAATAAAATATACATACATTAAATAGTGTATTTCGAAAACATGTTATTGAGGAAAGAGCTTAACGGCAACATTCATCAAATTTTACTAAAATAATAACGGACGAAATATTGACTCACAATAGCAAGATTGCGAAAATGTTAAGAAGGATCAGGCTATCTTAATTAAATAAGTATAGGGAGAGTACAGGTATTTCACCATCTGTTTGTAATGTTTTTTACTAAACATCTGCCTAGTTTTATTTTCATTAAGGCAATTCCCATTGAAACAGTGAGCAATTTTTACTTTCTCTAACTACTGTTAGAGGAAGTATTGCGATCTGGCCAGATTTTCGAAGTTGATTTTTCTCCGAAAATACACGTTTTGAGGTCCCCTGAGGCCAAAAAAGCAGTTTTTAGAAAATGATCTTATATATATAT